>JALPQI010021056.1:0-21629 GCA_025490895.1 Thaumatotibia leucotreta
GAGAGAAAGATGTTAAGGTGCATTTAGACCAACCGATCATTCGTGAATATCCAATCAACGAATTTCGACGAATCACGTTTTGTGTAACGAATGAATTTCGTAGATTGGGGGATAGAACGAGCGAATGCTTGTTTGGTCTAAATGCACCTGTATAACTAATTATCTTGATAATTTCACAATATGTGTATATTGGAATTTTTGAGACTTCGAGCGAAACTTACGCTCCATTTATCGGCGCGAGCCTGATAGACTAGCTTCTACTACCAGGAAAGTCTAAATTTGTAAATGTTGAGGTACTCCTCAAACGAAGTCTGAGACTGTCACTCCAATGAAGACGTCATTAGAGTGCCAGACGTTATAAGAGTATTACCCCCTTATTCATAAACGTTTGTTAACTTAACAAGCCGCTAATAATCGTTTGTCTCTTTCGGTCTTAACAATGTGCCCATAAGAGCAAAACTGGGGACAAACGATTATTAGCGGCTTGTTAAGTTAACAAACGTTTATGAATAAGGGGGTTAGAAATGTTAGAATATTAGAGTGACAAATCCTCGTTTGCGGATTTCGAACTTCGCGGTAGGGCCCACTACTTTCCGTATGAAATAAACGCTTACGCAAACGTTTTGCCAACTCATGTTTCAGTAGCCGTACAATCAGCTTGCGCGGCGTTATTATTTATTTATTACCTATTTCTTGTTATTCAGACAGACAGTTGAGACAACTGATGGTGCCTGTATCCAATTACTCTTGGCCCGATATTGTTTTAACCCTTAAATGCATGATTTTTTCTTTTCGTTCCAAAAATAAAAGGTGCATACCTAATAGCTTCGCAAGCACGAGAAAAATAGAAAAAAAAAAACTGTGGACATATTTTGGGTGGTTTTTGTACAACTAATCAATATTTTGATACATCAATTACATCATACATTATCCATTTTTTGCAAAATCGTGCATGATAAAACATGCAAATATTATTTACTTTTAGATTGAAAAGTATATTAAATTCAGTAGGTAATTGTAAGGGCCTCGGCAAAGAGTACGATTTTGTACCGTTTGGCGTAGAAACTTTAGGTTCTTGGGGCCCCAGCGCATGCAAATTGTTTGCTGAGATCGCGAAACGTCTGGTTGATGTAACTAAAGACCGAAGAGCTGGCGACTTCCTCGCACAACGCATCAGTATTGCGATACAGCGAGGAAATGCCGCCAGCATCCTCGGTACAATGCCACAGGGGCCAATCTTAGATTTAGGTTAGGTTAAGTAGATTAGTTAGATTTAATCTATGTACATAAATTGTAGTTTTGAAAATAAATATATTAAAGACAGTAAAAAAAAAAAAAAATTGTAAAATCGTTATGGTATGAATTACAAAATTCCAATAAAAAATAATTTCTTACTTAGTTCAAAACCGCTAAACGCACGCAACGAAAACAAATTTCCGCCATTTTGCTTATAAACACATGTAAGTTTTTTTTTAATACAGTTACACCCACGAATCAGTAGTAAGTTTGAAAGTTCATTAAATTTCCTTGCAAAATTAACCTTAAGAACATAATATGCATAATGCATATCTAGTTTTCAAACACCAACTACGTTTTGGTTATGTACGATACATCGTACACCATTCATTTAAGGGTTAAGATATATTTTTGGACATGTGCTTATCCAATCTGTTTTTGAATTGGTGGATGCTGCCTGCTCGCGCCAATACGCAACGAGCGGGATGGATAAAAAGTATACGCGCGTAAATAACGTAGCAGTAGCTCATGGTAGGGCTACAGTAGGTACCACGAGTTGGAAAGTAAAGGATACGTTAGGTTTTACTCGACACGTAATGCATTCTATCACGCTCGCACTTACACATTGGAGCGCGCGAGTTGGCCTGTGTTACGTATCGAGAAAAACTTAACGTTACCGGTACTTGCAAAGTCACTGCTGGACGTAGGCCTCTCCTAAATTAACTAATCAAATCAAATCAAATCAAATCAAATGACGCACTAGGAGGTAAATGCCCATAATCGCCACGCAGGGCAAGCGGATTGGCGATCGCAGTAATGTGTCCACTATGATGACGCTACTTCCCATCATCAATATTTTATCAAATAATGTCAGTGACACTTCAATACCTTAGTCGACTCTTACGACTCCCGCAGGAGGAGTTGGGGTGGTGACAAATGTATTCTTACTGCCGTCACCACACGGCAAAGTTAGGTTTTACTCGACCCGCAATGCATTCTATAAAAAAAATATATAAAAAAAAAAAAAGAAGCGCGCGCGTTGACCTGTTTTACGTATCGAGAAAAACCTAACGTTACCGGTACTTGCAAAGTCAACAGGCTACAGTATACTCCATTTCAAATACCATGGCCCGATGCCACTGCAAAGTTTTATGTGGCATCGGGCCATTTAACACAAGCCACTCAATTCCTTAAGTGTCACTTATGAGCATTTACAGTGCCGGATTTAGAAATTTGCCGCCTGTAGGCCATTTATATTTTGCCGCCTCTATCCACTGTGCTAATTAGAATAATTTGTTAGGAAAATTACGAAGAAAATCGAAACGTAAAAAAGCATCATACATTAATCGTTTAGGAACATTTGGACACTTTGGCAGGTATTTCATTTCACAGCCGTGTGTGCGTCGTACTCGTACCGGAGCGTTCGTAGGAGGAAAGGAAATCCAGCATATCCCTACCGCGATTTCGTCTTCGTCTTCATTGCCCGAAATTTCAATTTTCGGGCAACGAAGGCGTCATCAGAGTGACGGAGACAAAACTGCGAAATTTACGAACTTCGGTGTTCGCGGTAGGCGTCCATACGTCCATACCTCCACTGTACTTTGTACGGAAATTAATAATAATATAATTATAATATAATATACGACTCTACCTTTACCATACAAACTCTAGATAGCGGTCCTTAAATTGGGAAAATAAAGAAGTCCTAACATTCAAAAATTAAGAAACAGTCTGAGCATAATTTACACCATTTAAAAACGTCAGGATAAAATGAAACGTAAGTTTTCTCAAACTTGCTACGGAATGTTGATGTTACTTACTTTAAATTAAACCCGGAAATACTATGTATCCGGTGGCATATGCTAAGATGATATGTAAAGAGATTTCATGTATTTATTTCACACCTAGGACTGCAAACAAACTGTCTTTTGTTTTGAAACATCAAATTGTGACACTATGTCTTGACATTCAGCCACAGAAAAAAAAATAACCTAAAAACTAATGTCTATACCACCAGGTAAAAGGATACCTCAAACAGATTAAAAAAAAAGTTAGGCGCGAATGTTTTTTTTTAATGTTGTACGATACTGTACTGTTGGTTTATTTACAAATCAAATAGTATGGTTCGGCGAAATCAGTTAGATTTATTTCATGGCAAGTTTGAGAAAAGCACTATACAAATCTCGGCGAGAAACAGGGTTACAGGCCGCGTATTCCTATCTGGCCTCAGTTCCTTCGGCCAGATATATCTACTTGGCCTGTAACCCTTCGTTTCCCGTCCTCTATAGTAATGTACTATTACACGATTAAGTAAAGACCCGTTTGTCATTAAAATATGAGTGATCATCAGAGACCGCACAAATGTGCGTCATTGTTAGCAATAATATGGACATGATTCCAAAGTTGATTAAATAAATAATATAAACGAATAATTTATTGAAATTTGATATCGAAGGTTTAAGGTGACTATTTAGAAAGGTTTTCATTCTTACCGATGTCTAAAAGGTAATTTTCTGAAAATGATTAAATGATTAATTATACAATCAACTTTGGAGTCATGTCCATATTATTGCGAACAATGACGCACATTTTTCCGATCCATTATATTGATTAATTTGTTGTTTAAAATAATTAACTTTAAATATAAATTAGGAAATCTTCTCATGTAACTTTTTTGATTTCATTTTCCTAACAAAAAAAAATATTATAATTTCGTAAAAAAAAAACATCACATGTCACAATAACACTGTCTGTCATGTCATCAAACGACACAATCCAACGGAAAATAACATGACATTGACAATCAAGTATTTAATTTATCGACGTGAAGTGGCCAGTCCAGGCCTACTACCGCGAAAATCGAAATTCGTAAATTTCGAGGATTTTTCCCTGTCACTTAAACGAATGCGTCATTAGAGTGAGAGAGACAAATCCTCGAAATTTACGAATCTCGTTTTTCGCGGTAGGGCCGCAGTTCCAGTTAAGTTGTACGTAAAAGAGGTACTAGAATCTGTTCAATGAGTTTTCATTTAATAATCACATAAACAGGATGTTTTTACGTAGCAAATTTGTTTTTTCGTTTTCTCCAAAAAAACATCGTAAAAGCTATAATGTTTCACGGTTTAATATACTCCAGAGACCGAGTACTATCAGCTGTAGAAATATCTGCATCTAATAAATTAGGACCTTCTATTTACATTAAATGGTTTAATAATGCACAGACTGAATTTTAATTTTTGTTAGAACTTCTTCATTTTTCAAATTAAAGGACCGCTTTCTATAGTTTGTGTGGTAAGGGTATTAGAGTCGCATATTGTTATGAATTTTCATACAAAGCACAACCCCAGTCTCTTCGTATGAACTTTTGTCTACCACTGTATCAGTCACAGTACGAGAATGTTGGTTAAAATTGAACTCTACTAATCACTCACTTTGTATTAGAGGATACATTTTTTTATAAGATAATTCGATGTTGGTACTATGTTACTGAAAGTTCATTGCAATGGTTGGAAGACTCGGTCGTTCCTTTCCACCCTGTATAATTCTGCAGCCACGACCGAAGTTTAAAAAAAGTTCGCTTTTATTCATTGCCAAACTATTTTTTGACACAAAATTTTTTTTTTTTTGCTGTCATTTCTGCCGCCCCTAAAATCTGCCGCTCTAGGCCATGGCCTACTTGGCCTACTGGTAAATCCGGCACTGAGCATTTATAAATAATAACACACGTGTATACTCATACAGCAAACTTGACTGGCCCTTATTTGCTTATCTTTTTACATATGTTTGATCATATCTTTATGTAGCTTTGCTTTCATATGCGTGAGTCATTGAAAGGATTGAGATGAACGTATGTCATGAGTCATGCATGAATGAAGGCTTTCCAATACTTAGTAATACTAATAAATACTCCGAAGTTACGTGGATGGATCTTAGGAGCGTTTGGCTACGGGTATTGGGAGTTCGAAGTTATAAACTCGAGTACTACACATCATCAGCCTATGATAGACTGTTGGACGTAAGCCTCTCCTATTAACTATGCGTATAGATTAGGAGGTAAATGCCCGTAATCGCTACGCTGGGCAAGCGGATTGGCGATCGCAGTAATGTGTCCACTATGATGACGCTGCTGCCCATCGTCAATCTTTTATCAAATAGTGGCCAGTGACAGTTCAATCCCTTAGTGGACTCTTACGACACCCGCAGGAGTTGGGGTGGTGACAAATGTATTCTTACTGCAGTCACCACACGAGTACTAACCAAGGAGAGTTCGTTAGTTAAACTAGGCTTTTTCCGCAACTCGACATCCATTGTGCCTTTTTTGCGTGATAGCGAGGAAGCCCTATTCCAACCATCCAAGCTCCTCCACGAAACTCGACTCAAATCTAATCATTGAAATTTAAGCCCTGTGTCATACGTTTAATGTTTAATTTCAAAAAATGATAATATCATTTTTTTTTTCACTTTAATTTAAAGTAGTGTACGACGAGTGGCCTACGCATCGTACACTAAAGGTCAACCCCGACTCGTTTGTCACGCAACGACCACACGTTGTCCACGCAACGACTATGCGTTTGCGACTGACATTTATCGAGCAACCATTTTCATTGCCCACTCGTTGACACCGCGTTGTCCACGAGTGACTATTGGGTGGATCAACCAGTTGACTACTCATCGTGAGTGTGAGTAAAGTTGCTGTCGCGTTGGCGTGGAGTTGTTATAGTGTGCGAAGACCTTTACAGCCCGGCCACGATATTGGTCTAAGGCGACCAGCGGCGAGCGAATCCTTGAGTTGGAGCGGGATGCCGATATGTGTACGAGAGGGAGCACCATACGTTTTCCGCTAAGCCAGTCGCTTTAGACCGATGTCGTGGCCGCAGCGTTAGTGTATTTGGAGTCCCTAAGTGCCAGAGTTGGGCAAAAATTATCTTTTTACAAATAACCGGATCGATGACTAAATCATCTTTTATTTAAATAACTAAATAATCCTTCATTTGTTATTTAGAATTTATCTAGATGAATCAACGTTTATCTAAATAATTTATTTGACGTTTGAAATAAAAGATGAATTATCTTCACTTAAGTTTACTTTAATGAGCAATGTCATAGTGACGGTTTGACCTGACGTTTTATCTGAGCTTACTTAAAGAACAAACGAGGGCCGTTATCTTCATCTAGATAATTTATCTAAATAAAAGAGTTGACAACTAAAATATTTGCAATTGAATTATCTTGAAATAAATTTATTTGAGATGATTTTATTTAAACTAATATCTAGATAGCTAATTATCTAGATAATGCCCAACTCTGCTAAGTGCCTACTCCTGTTTACATTCTAGAAGAATATGTTTTGTTGTTTCCTCCAAATGGGAGACTACTAAAGGCCAATCGGGAATGACATGGACTCGTAGTAGATGTGACACCGCTTATCCGTCACGCGCAGTTCACTGAACATCGCATTACTTGTTTATGGCATTATGGGCATGCGACCATAGGCATAGGTAATAGGAGAGGCCTTTGTTCAACACTCGATATATTATAAGCTCATGGTGTGATAGGCTTAAACGTCTACAGGCCCCTACTTACACGTTCTGACAAGTACGAGATTTGTACAATTTACCGTTCCTCCCATTGCAGGCGTTCGTTTTGTGGTTCATAGCTACGGTTACTACTTATTATAAGACGGCACGTGTGGTTGTTTGACATCAACATTGCAAAAACTTTAAGGAATCAGCAATAAATATTAAATACCAACTTTTTAGCGAAGCAAAATTACAATTGACACCAAAAACTAGTGAAATTCCGACAGAGGTCGAACCTCGTGTTAAGAATTTACGAAAATTATTCTAAGCTTTTTACCAATTGTCACGACTTTCCAAAAGTAAAATGAAGTTTATTAACGGCGTAATAACGTTATTAGTAATAATTTTATGTTAGTGGCGAACAAGCACATGGACCGTCCGACAGTAAGCGGTAGCCGTAGCCTGCGGAGACCTGTAACGTCAGTAACAGTGATATTTTACAATTACATTCTACAATTGTAGCCCCTGTCATCGTGGTTAATCGTCAATCGTAAACGAAAGGCAGCTAACTGTCCCACTAATATGAAACAGTCACAGAGGAAACATTACGATACGCTACTAAGCGTTAGCGATTGGCAACTTGGCTAAGCATTCTGGTAACACCCATTCTTAATTTGTATTTCAAGTAAATATTAATTGTATTTCAGGTCCATACTAACGAATGGAGACGCGATAAACAGAGAAGCGAAGCCTCTTCACATGTGCGAAGAACTGCCGTCCACTAGTACTGACCCTGATATTAATAAAGCCAGGGATATACTGCAGGATGTTGAACGGTAAGCTATTTGGGTGAATCAACTTTTTTCTGTCTGTTATTGCCATGGTTACGGTCGCCTGAGTCACGCTGGTTTTAAGCAAAATTATGCTACTTAATTTATGAAATCATGCATATAGTACAAGGCCCATCAAGGAAAGGGTTTATTAACACCAGAAAAATGCATGTTTGCATAGCTTAAGTAGCATAACTATGCATAAAACCAGCGTGACTCAGGCGACCGTAACCATGGTAATAACAGGCAGAAAAAAGTTGATTCACCCATTTACATTAAGCTTAGTTTACACCTGCAAGTTTAGAAACAAAGTTATACAGTGTGTGTCTATGATACTGTCTTTTATCGAAACCGAGGAATGCGATGCAGATTTCTAGCCAAACCGTAAACATTATTCGATTCAAAATGCTAATTTTAAACGTAATTAACTTTCTAAGAATAGTTAATTGGGAAGCAATGTACTTCAATATGAATCGTTGATTTGCACTTGACAATGACAGATCGCAGCCACTCACAACGTTTGACAACTAAGCAGTACACACGTTACATTGATCGTTCGGAGGAAATAAACTTAATTGTACGGTCAATTTAATTCTTTGTCAAATGTTAATCTTTGGAAACGATTGCTTGTAATGCGTATTATTACCCATTTTCGTAAAAGCCCGGGTCATGGAAACACACTGTATGCAAGGAATAGTTGCAGATATTTGCCTCCCACTCTTACCAATAGTTGAGTCTTCAAACTTGCGGCGATAACTTACGAATGTTGATTCAGGTTGACAGTTATTAGTAGATCTAGATACTATACAGTACCTACATACACGGTGTTTCCCGCGTCAGTAGATTTCAGAAATTCGGTCTATTTTATTTAAGAGATTTATTTAAACCGTTTTTGACCATTACGCAATGATTAACACACTTAATTGACAGACATCAAATGGTCAAAAAATCTTTAATTACCTAGCTTATGTAAAATACAACTTAAATGTGCATTTTTTGCAACAGTTTTATTAATAAAATACTTTTTTATACAGTATATATTTTTTCTGATTTCTTGCTTCTTTTAGCCTCAGGAAAATGCTGTTAAATTGTTTCGCTTTCCTCGTGGGCACCTTGTATTATACAGTGTGTGCAGAGTTATTAGTGACTCAGAAGTAAACACCATATCGTCAGTTGTAATATGAATTAATGTAACCACCAAATGACGACTTTTCAGGAGGGCCAAAAAACAAAATGGACATTTAAAAAGTATGTTCTATCTTTTTAGTTAACTATCCTATTGAAATGATGTTTATCTTGTTTGTTTTATTTTTGAGAGGTCTATTTGATAGACAGTTACTAACTGCGACCACACTTATAGTTCAGGAAATGACTGGTGATTACGTTAAATATTTTCAAAAAAAATTGGAGATACGTTAACAAATCAATGAAAATCAACAAAAGTGGATTTCGGAATTTAGTGTAACTCACAAATTGAAACCGAATTGCTTATGAGCCATACAATGCAGACGGCGCTTACAGCAGTGACGTTTATAAAAATATGGTGAGTACATTACGAAAGACATGTTTTGTACTTACAAATTTGTACTTATGTTAAAATATTGTCTATGATTTTTGGGAACCTTTACATACGTTAATAAAAAACGTAGAAACCTTATAAAATGGCAAAGTTTTTGTTAACGTATTCGACATTTTTTTCTAGATATCAATATTTTATATACACCGTTCGATAGAGCAGGAAATTTGCAGTCGAACGGTATACTTAACTCAATTTCGTCATTTTGGTGGTTACATTAATTCATATTACAATCGACGAATATATAAACAGGAGTACAGTCGAAGACAAAATGAGGGGTATACAAAAACGTTCAAAAATATGTCCCAGTGCACTCTAATTCTGTGTAATAAGAACGTCGTAACATATTTATGAACGGATTCTTTCGATACTTATTTTTGCACTTGACTGTATAATAAAAATGCATATGTGAGGTTATTGAAGTGAAAAACACATTCCAACTAGTTTTTATATGAAGAAAATATTTGAAATGAATGCCTAAGCGATATCAACTATCACCCGACTAGGCGCGGTAGATAAGATTTAGCAGTGCAAACGACCTAAATATTTTGCGAGTATTTTTATTATATTTACTGGTTATCATTATCAAAGATAACCAACTTCAAAAGTAAAAGGTACATATCATCGGCTGACTACCCAACTCACTATTGAAACGGACACTATACTCTGTTTGGTTTGATGTTTAAAAAAAGGTCAACAATCTTGCAGTATATTTTTATTGAAAACTACGAGTAGAAAATGACACAGTGATTTTGATTGTTTTTGATTCATTAAGTACCTAGTTTGGATTTTTATATGCATTTTCAATAAAAAGATACTTCAAGATTGTTTATAGTTCGAGAAATACAAATTGAACGTTTATTTTTACTATAATGTAGGTAGAAAGTTACCAATTTATATTTCACAAACTATACCTTTTTTTTAAACACCAAACCAGAGTATACCGTATACCCTTAGCAACGTCGTATGTCAGTATTGAATCAGAACTTTTGCTGGTGGTAGGACCTCGTTCAGGGTCCGCCCGAATAGCTACCACCGTCTTACCCGTTAACCTGCCGCTAAATAGCAGTGTTTGCACTGCTGTGTTTCGGTTTGGGGGTAAGATAGCCGGTGTAATTACTGGCATAGATAGAGGCAATCCATCTAAGTCCTCGTAGGCGTATAGGTGATTTTTTGGTCACTATGTCCATGGGCCTCAGTTCCTGCTTTCCATCAGGTGGACTGAGAGCTCAGTTGTTTACCTTCGTCACATAAAAAAAAGAACTGAGATACGAGCGTTATTTCAAGTAGGTATTTGTTACTTAGTTTTGGTTGTCAACGAACGATTTGTGATGTAACCTGTCCACTTGATGATAAGCAGTTATCGTAGCCTATAAACGCTTGTAACTAGTAGTACAGTCCCGTATGCGTTGGCGAACTTATAAGTTATAAATATTAGGCCTGAATTACATCAGTGAGTTCTTACGTACGTAAGTTATAGAGACTAACACTACCGTCGAAGTGTAAAAAGTTGAAGATTCCGCATTAATTTTAGAGTAGTGTGGACAGAAAATTACTAAATAACAATTTTGAAAAACATGTACTTTGCTACGTGAGAGTCTGCTCTAAAAATAATTCAGGAATTTCAACATTTTACATTAGGCGAAGATAGGTATTCTAGGCGAAGACACGAGACTCGACGGTTCCTTAGTAGAGTTCTGTCCCTATAACTTACGTAACGTAGGTATTAACACCTCACCTCAATGATTACTATAAGTTAAGATCTTTTGTAAAATACTTCGTTACATACTTACTGTTTATTTAACACCCTGTATGAAGGAGCGAATTCCTTCTAAGGCACTGGTATCACCACGAGCTACTAAGCTATGAACTATGGGCTATAAACACGAACAAAAGATACGCACTCCCGTGTAAATGGGTCAAAATTCTTTTCGTTGTCTTATTTTGTGTCCCTAAAAAACGTGACGTAGTGGTGATTTTTGTATGAGATGATGTGTTGTTTACAATGTCTGATGTATGGATTAAAATCTAGCGTGAAAAAGAAATACAAGTGCACCGAATTTTTTTTAACCAAAAATCGTGACAGAGTGGTATGAAACAAAACAACGAAAAGAATTTTGACCCAAATAAAAGAGACACGGCGATACTTCGCCCGGCTATCAGCTATTCAGCTATCACCGCCGGGCGAGTATCGCCGAGCAGAGACCAGTCCCTAACACAAGTGTTAAACTTAAAAGGAAGATTCGACCATAAGAAACCATGTTTGATAAATAAACGATTTTTTTAATTTTGAACGTAAGAAATTTGCGATTTCAGGATAGAGCCTAACTCAATGGAGTCCATACTTTGCGAAGCGATAAAACTGGAATTTGAGGCGTATACCTCCGTCAACAACTGCAGCGGGTCATCTCGAGAACTCAATGAGGTAAAATCGCGTGCGAGTATAATGACACACACACACACACACACACACTAAACCTAGTTCTTTCGCGGCTGATGCTTACCACGTCTTTCGGCCAACACTCACGCCGTAGGCGGAGGGCTTTTAATGACTCGAGGTAGTATTCCGCTTGCCGACCGTGATGTATACAATGTTTTTCATCACACCTGCGGACAAAAAAATAAGTTTTAAGGCAAAATAATATTCTATAACGTACAGACATTTCTATTACTCCCTAGGGAATTTCACTTTTCTATTACTCCCGCTACGCAAGCAATGGCGCGCTTAGACAGCAAGTGTGATGAAAACGTAATGACATAACTGTCTTTGTCATTTTCATCAGAAAATTATCGAAATCTATTTTTAGTTCGTGAATTTAAGAAATGTTTGAAGTAGGTACCTACGAAAATGCTTAGTTTATTTGTGTAAGGTTGAATTTAAAATTTGACATTGCTATTAGACACGGGGTGTCTAATAGCAATGTCAAACTTGACAATATTTGCATATGTCAAAGCATGTGATAAAATTGAATAGTTCTGTTGTGTATCATTTACGAGAACATCCTATATCCCAATTAATTTGCGTCATAATGATGTCATCGGCACCAAAGTTTCGCTGCCTGATGATGGGCCACCGCATCATTAATCATAGTGGACACAGTACTGCGACCGCCAACCCGCTTGCCCAGCGGTTATGGGCATTTACCTCCTAATGCGTTCATACGCATAGGCTAACAAGAGGCAGTTGTCCAGCTGTGGACTGATGATGTGTGAATTTAAATTTTGCGAATTAGTAACAGACTTAGGTGCTTTTCTTTTGGTGATCTCATTGGATGTTATTTCTGTTATATACCGTTATAAAACAAAGTGTGACAAGGATAATGTTATGGGATACTAAAATGTCAAAGAGAGAACGATGATGTTATATAACATTTTGTAACACCAATGTGGGACCACCATTTTGGACCTTTCGAATTCGAAACTAACGAAGTTAGTGACTATTCTTTTAACTATTTTGTTTTAAATTCCCAAACCCTTTTTGTAATAAACCAGGACTAAAGGGTGACATTTCAACGAAATTTTTTAATACTTTTTTTTCAGGTGGAGCGAGCAAAGCTGAATGAGTTAATCGTGGCAAATAAAGCGCTACATGCTCCTATTGACGATGACATGTCACAGCTCATCGCGGCCGACTGTACCTCTAATCTCAAGGTAAATATAGTATTTATACAGTGGGCCCTGTAACAGTAGCAAATAACGGTAGATAAAGTATTCCAACAATTATTCCATTTGAAGTTCCAAAAGAATTTAAACATGGTTTAAACTTGGAACTTGATTTTACTTTAAAATAAGCTTTATTTTGCCCGCTGCGATTACGAGGCGAAGGGATACGTCTTGAACTTTGAATCATTTCATCATCAAAAAATTGGAACTCAGGGGGTTAATGTAGATGGTCTAAGTACTCTCAAGCCCTGATTTTACACGAGTACAATTTATCGCCAGTTGAATTTAAATGTTGCCAACTAGTAACAGAGTACTTGTAATTTAGTTGTAACCGTTCGAATTGAAATCGAAACAAACGAAGTTAGTCACTATTCTTTTGATAATTAAGTTCATATTCCCAAACACTAATAGGCCAGGACTTACGAGACTAAGAAAAAAGGGGAAACGCACGGGAAACGACGTTGTTTTATATGTCAACCTCCATAGCCCAGTTGGTAATTAATAGATTCGATCAAAACGATATCAGCTCGGTCTCCGTAGCCTAGTTGGTAGTGATCCTACCCAGCGAAGCTGAGAAGCTAGAGGTTCCGGGTTCGAATCCCGGCGAGGGCATTATTTGTGTGTTTATTTATCACAAATATTTGTTTCTTGGTCATGGCTGTCTATGTATTTAAGTATCTATTATATATATCGTCGCCTGGTACCTAGATCACAAGCCTTAATTGAGCTTACAGTGGGATTAGGCCGATTTGTGTAAAGATGTCCAAAAATATTTATTTTATTATTTATTTATTTTATGTAGTGATAAATGAAACGTATTTTTAGGACGGTGAAGGCATGCACGACCCGCGTCTAGTGAAAATAGTGAACCTTACTGCAATAGCTATTAGAAGGTTTATCAAGATGGCTAAAAAGATAAATGCCTTTAAGAACATGTGTGAAGAGGATCAGGTATGTTTACTGAATGTACTAAATTTGGGACAAAATTTAAATAGCAATAAGGAGGTTTATCAATATGGCCATGAAAACACACGCATTTGAGAACATATTATGTGCGAAGAGGGATATACGATACCGAATGTACTAAATTTAGAACAAAATCGGATGCTAGTGAAAATTTAACCCTACCGCCTTAGCAATAAGGAGGTTCATCGATATCCAGAAAATTCTAGTCAAACAATATATATGTTTACCCACTCACATACATGCTTTGATTTTTGCGATAGACTATTGCTATTTAAAACACGTAGCCTGTTATGGGATGAAAATAAATGAAAATTTAATAGAAGTCAAAAAAATTCCACATGAGCTCAGTATTTTTTTTTTCATATTTTCGCCTTTATATTTCATAATTCTGAACCCAGCTTAACTGTTTTTTTTTTATAGGTTGCACTTCTGAAAGGAGGCTGCATAGAAATGATGATACTAAGGAGCACGATGACGTACGATGGCCAAAGCAATCAATGGAAGGTCAGTTGTAATTGTTTTTTTATTTAGTTTGTAAGTTTTTAGTATTTATATATTCCAGCAATTAATTAACCCCTTACCGCATGAATAAAAAATTGTTGAAATTTGAACTCTAATGGCAATCAATAGAGCTCAATTTTATAGCGGCCATATATGGCTTCTATGCGGTAAGGGGTTAAGTCTATTTATATTTGAAATTATCATTATTAATCTTGCATATTATAAAGTATATTTGAATTTTAGTATATATTTTAATTAAATATTATGACACGTGTTCTTTTTTCTAAATAATGCGAGCTCGTTCTCATTCCGTTACTATTTTAATCAGTTCGGCTACGGAGGCTGACAAATAAATGTGTTTTAGCTCTTTAATGGGTATTGGTAACATATTTGACCCCATATAAAAGAAAAGAAATCAATTTAAAAACACGGACATGCACATTCGACAGGTATGTTATAGCTAGGGGTCGGAACTATGGGTGCAAAACTTTAACAAAACTTCAAAATGGACATATGGGAACTCTTTAGCCAAGAAAAATGCGAATATTATTGAAAAATCTGCATCCAATTTTATTACTTATGTCGAAATTTTGAACTTACAATGTTTGAGTGAGTTGATATGTTGTAATAGGGTAAATCTTTCTGGACTTTCCCAGGAAAACAACACATTCAAAATAAATGTTTATTTCTTTCACTTAGACTCTAGTAAGCAGTATTGGTATCTTATTTGGTGATGTTTGGTCGATTACGCTAATAAGAATTTACTCTATGCTATCTAATTTAACCCTTAATCGGACAATGGGAATATGTTTCCCACCTGTTTTGAATCTTGTGTCTCACTGATAAGGGCAAAAACCAATGAAATTTTGGTGTGACTCGTGTTTGATTAAGGGTTAAGTTAATTTTGAACCGGCTCGAAAATGTTTAAGGTTGTTTTTTTTTAAATTGAATATTGATATGGGCTTAGCTGGTTCGCGGCTCACGACGGCGACTCCAGTGCCCTCGACGTCCCCGTTGCTCAGCCACTCGCTCAGATGACCGCCTACAACCGGGCCCGTACTAGACTCCTCCTGTCGGAGGAAAATTGTTTAGCGGGGTTGGTGTTAGCGAATGTCAACTCCGGAGGGACAGTCACTCGGCACGAGACTCGGCGGTCGGGTCACGTCATACGGATGCCCAAAACAATATGAGGAAAATTGTCCAGCGGAATATTGGAAGGCGACAAATGTCGACTCGAGGCGTTACAGTAGCGTCACTATATCTGCGGCCCAAATCGCCAACGCACGGGAAATCGTCTCAACGTCGGCACGCGGCCCTGAGACCGAACAGGAGAAACGGTATTGCCCCGTATAAAACCCAAAATAAGGGAACGCGACTTCTGCGCTGTTTGCTACAAGAAAGATCTGCCAGCCATCTTGACTTGCATTTCCGATCACGCCGCGGGGTTGCCAGTAACGAAATCCAATTCACCGCAGGAAGAGACCAATACGAGGAAAAGGAAAACAAGACAATTATAACACTCCCGTATGGTTTGAGATGCGAAAAAAATTAATAATTTCGCAATAACATATCTTCCGTCACTAACTCAAATACAAGAAACCAGAATTCACCATCCTGGCAACACTAAATTCCGACATCCGAGTTGTTTGAGGCACGAATTTAAGCGCACATAATTATTACGTAATTCGCACCCGGGTGTAAAATCGTTTATACATTACAATGTATATTTTATGCATGTATGTGCTCTTTCATGTCACCTTGACAAGTTTTTTAATATTTTTACACCTATAGTTTCGACTCCTAGTTACAGCATTCAATTTCAGACGTAAGGTCTAACAGAAGTGGTAAGGCTTTAACAGAACTGTCGAATGGTCAAAGGGTCAAATTAAGTTTTTTTACAGGTCCCCCACTCTCAAGAGCAATTCGGCTGCATACGAACAGACGTTCTCAAGCTAGCTAAAGGCAACATCTACCGCTCTCACGAGTCTTTCATTCGCTCGTTCCTATCGCGATGGCGGCAGGACGAAAACATAATATTGGTGATGTCCGCCATTTTGCTTTTCGCGCCGGATCGGCCTAAAGTGGTGCACCGTGACGTCATCAAGTTAGAACAGGTTAGTGTCATATCTCCGCCGAATGTGATTCCTGAAGGACATATTCCATTTTTAGGTGAAAAGCCTGGATAGGTTGAGGTGTAACTGAAATTTCTTTTGTTTTCACGTTGAAGCTGAAGCAGGGCAGTTTTATGTAGTACATTTAAATTTTTTTACTTATATTTTTTATCATTATCAAGGATTGGACATGGACAAACGCCCGTCATTTTGAAAACATAGCCCTGTTCCGTACAGTAGTCTTCCTTATCTAATGATTTAACATATTAGTTTATTTTTTAATAACTAAGATATTTTTAATAACACTAACACAAAGTATTAGAGTTCATGGTCTACGTGTATATCAGTCAGCCATAGATAAAAATTCAATACATAGACATCGACATGGACAGATTTTACAAAAAAAATCTAATTCGTTTATTATTCACAATAATGCTGTATACAAGTAAGAAGGAGATCTTTTTATTGTTATAAAAAAACCATCTTATAAAATAAAATATGTTAACATTAGAAGAAAATGAAGTCTCTACTGTACCGAATTATGTTTTCAAAATGACGGGGATTTGTGCGATCCTTGATCATTATATAAAGCACCCGTAGTCGAAGAATCTGTAATCCATTGATGTATCCGAGTTTTGTTGTGTTGTTTTCATTATTAATTTATTATTTAGAGGTCTATATGTCCACCCGACTTTTATCGGATGATGATTGTTTTTTGTTCCAGAACTCATACTACTACCTCCTCCGCCGCTACCTAGAAAGCGTGTACCCGGGCTGCGAAGCGAAATCCACCTTCCTCAAGCTCATCCAGAAGATTCTAGAACTCCGCAAACTGGCTGAAGAGGTAACCGGAGTGTATCTAGATGTGAACCCTATTGAGCCCCTGCTAATGGAGATTTTTGATTTGAAGCATCATGCTGCATAGATAAGTGCAAACTAGACAAATTAATTTGCGTGTCAATCTTCGTATGCTATATACAGGGTGTCCTAGTATTGAATAAATTCAAATTGCACATATCCTTCAGTGTATTTCTCCGCCATACTTACTCGAAGTTTCGTATCTGATGCCCTACCGCGAATCAGGAACGAAGTGTTGCCTCTTTTTCGCACTTGTGAATTTTAAAATAAGTGTGACAGGGAGGCAACACTTCGTTCGTGGTTCGCGCTAGGGCCTCTGCAACACTCACTAGATGAAACCGTATTTAGAATTGAAGAAAGGAGACTTTTCCATGAACTTATTCCTTTTGTTGTTATAGTTGTTATGGAAGATCGGGGCATCCAGACACAAGTATTTTATACTTAATAGGATAGCCCAACCTTGTAATCACTTTACCAAATTGTTACAGTGAAATAAATTATTTTTAATTTTCATTTCATTCTCATTCTTGATCCGAGGTTCAGTAAATATAGCGACGATTTGTAACCAGTAACAGTATCATATCATAACAATTGACGTGGCAGTTACGAAGAAATCAATTATTTCAAATTGGATCGGTGCAAAACAAAAGAAACTCTGTTACTAGTTCGCAACATTTAAATTCAACTGTCGGTACAATTACCGATAGTCGACCTCGTAGGAGTCGCGTTTTATAAAGTTACTTTTTAGAATTCTGCTGTTTGCTTCTCTTTCTAGCTATTATGGGCGTGCGTTAAAGAGGCAAACAGCGAAATTGTAAAATGTAACTTAATAAAATGCGACCCTGATGTACTTACACAAGTACAATTCTACTTACACAATTGTACTTGTGTAAGTACGCCAAGATCTACTAGGTCAAATTAAATATTAAAACTAGTTTTTCCTGACGTCACAATAATTGACACGCTTTTTGGTTTGTTTGTTGGATGAGGTGTTAACTTCATCTAGATAGTTAGATGTATGGTGAATATGCAATTTGTATATCAGGGTTCTGAATTATAGTTTAATGTAAATACTATATCACATATCGTAACGTTACATCATATTTTATATGCCTAAATCGATAGCTAATATTATTATTTGTTTTCAAATATTATTATTAAATTATATTATTCTACACATCGTATTTAATGTAAAGTTTATATTATTTTTTTCCTATAATTACTATCGCTAATAAAATGCTGGAATTCGATTAAATTGTAAATATATTTACAGAATCTTACTATGAAATGCCATTTTTGCGTTGTTAAATTTTTTTGTGTTAAGTATCTATTAACACATTATTGTATGGGAATTTGAACTTTTCATCAATTACTTATAATCATTTTTACGTGTTCGATACTTTTTTTTAATGTTTAACAGCCGAATATATATATGGCTAAGTAAAAATGTATAAAGTAACTTAAACGATTATCACGATCTCATAAGACAAATATAAAAGAAAGTCAATACATACTTCTCTGATAAAATACCTCAAAGGTATGTTCTTATACCTGTCACTTAGCTTATTTTTGCCCTGAAATTGGTTTATACAGGGTGGAAATTATTTTTGGGTCAGTGAGGGCAGATCCAGAGTAGCTACGCGAAAATGGTCTTAGAAGACCTTCCCTCGATTTTAAATCAAAGAAAATTGGCGTTTACAGATTTTGGAAAAAACGAGACGAGTGCGAGAAAATGGTCATTTTTGACCCACCCTGTATAAATTACACATTATTTTATACATATTATTTTATAAATTATATTTAGTCAATTATATGTTTTTTGTAGCAAAAATATAGAAGTATTTCTAACGTTGTGAATGTTTTATGTGTTTATTGGTTCGGGCGGATAATGTCCATTTGTATAGGTAACTTCACCAGAGTTGAGGTGAATGAAAACACACACATCGAAAAAAAGTACTAATTGCAAAAAAAATGTGAATAATTAATAACTTAATTTGACTTTGCCTCAAAATATTGAATCAAATCCCTTGAACAAACTTTTTGGTCAATCTTAAAGATACAATTAGATTTGCTATCAGTACGAAAAAATAATACTAATTTCAAATTCCCCTTGTGTTTACGTAACAAGTTGTTATGTACGTGACCTCAACTCTCATGGAACAACCTATATAAATTATGTTATTTATAGTTGTAGATTTCTAAGAATGAACTTTTGAAAGTTACAGATTAAACCTTATTAATATGAGGGTAAGACTCACCGTTTTTCCGATAATCTTAACGTCATATATATAAGGCTCATTTATAAACTGTCAAAGGGTGAATCAACTTTTTTCTGCCTGTTATCGCCATGGTTTTATGTAAAATTATGCTACTTAAATTATGCAAACATGTATGTACTGTATGTCTGTAAGCGGCCCATTAAGGAAAGGGCTTATTAACACCAGAAAAATGTAAGCGACCCTAACCATGGTAATAACATACAGAAAAAAGTTGATTTACCCATATAAGGCATGAGCCGTATATGCAGTTTAGAAATGATTCTAAACTGTCAAAAGTCCATTCTTAGAAATCGGCAACTACTATAGTGAAACATTCCTTTGAAACTTATAAAGAAATGTCTAATATTATATTCGGTGACCTAGTTTTCGGGTAAATGATGGTAGAAGTACAGACGCCATCAGATATATCGGAGCGGACATGGTGTTCAAAAATATCTGACATGCACCTTAACGCCATGGCAATAGAGGCCAGGATGCTTAGCCAAGTTGCCAATCGCTAACGCTTAGTAGCGTATCGTAATTTTCCCTCTTTGTCACTCTCTCATATTAGTGCGACAAAAACCGCCTTTTTGTCGCACTAACGCCGCGCCGCGCACTAACTAACGCCGCCAAAAACTATTAAGCGTTAGCGATTGGCAACTTGTCTAAGCACCCTTGTCAGATATTTGTGAGCACCTTGATATATCTGATTGCGACTGACTACCAGTGCTCGACGCACTAGTATTCAACATGAGCAATTTATGTTATTTGTGGGCAGTTTATAAAAAGGTTATGACCAGGGACCGGGACCGTTATTTTACAAAAACCTCGAAATAGTCCAATATTTCAAAATGTTTTATGCTCTTTATGTACTATTCAATATTTTATGTAATTTACAATATCATATTTTTTTATTACTCCATTAACATAGAATGTATATACCGAAGAACGAAAGAGAACGAAAAAAGAACCGTTCTTTTTGTATGGAGAAAATAACGGTTCCAGTCCCTTGTTATGATGGTTAAATTTGACCAACAAAAATTGTTAGCTTTAACCCTTTATAGGGCACTGGTCTCAAAAACGACCCTGCATCACTATTTGTATTTTTTTCTTGTACAGATTTTTTTGTCATGGGATGACGTTGAGGCTTGAATTTAGGATTTTTAGAGTCCTGGGCCTGTTTATCAAAAGCTTGTAACTTGTAATACAAGTGGAAGTCTCTTTTTAACACTATGAATTAGATAAGGACTTCTGCTTGTATTACAAGTTACAAGCTTTCGAGAAATAGGCCCCTGCCCGTTAAAGGGACACTTTGACATGAAGTGCACATGTCATAATATACTATTATTATTACCTTATTTACTGACTCGGGATTGATTAAAAAATTACTTCACATGATGATTTTATAGTATAAAAACATCACGTAAATTAACCTTTTCGATGCTACGTCAAATGCAATCTTTTTTTTTTAATTCTCCAGGGCACGATTTCACGTTCAACAAAGTAACCAATATTTCTGTAAATCTCCAAGTTTTTTAAATATTCCCTTGCACTTAGACGACATGTTACCAAACTGTATAAACTGAATTTGAACTTGAAATATTGCTCTGTGGACCGTGACTTGTATATCGGTCTTTGGCGTCTAAAAGGTTAAGCCTTGTGCCTTTGACATAAAATGCCCACGTTGAATGCTTGTACCGTATTTCACTAACATTAAGTAATTATTGAATTAAAACAAATACATCACATGATAATTATATCGTATAAAATCATCACATATTAATTTAAACTACAAACACTAGTTATGCTTCTTATTCTTAATTATTTAATTATTTTTACACTTGTCTGTAAAAAATTGTATATGCCTGAAGACATTTTAAGCTATTAATTATAAAAACATTCTTCTTTACATTATAATATGCAATAAATTTGAAGTCAATTATTATGAATAAGTACATTGAAATGTAAATATGCCAAAAATGTAATCTATTATTGTTATTAAAAAATCAATCAAAGAAAAATAAACAAGAACTTCAATTAGGTTAAATTGTATTTAACGGCTAGTTATTTAGATTAATATTATTTATTATTTAAATTAATCATTCTAGATT
>JALPQI010021057.1:0-23416 GCA_025490895.1 Thaumatotibia leucotreta
AATGACTTGCGTCAAAATATTGAAGCAAATCCCTTGAACAAACTTTTTGATCAATCTTACAGTTACAATTGGGTTTGCTGTCAGTACGTAAAAGAACACTAATTTCAAATTTCCCGTGTGTTTACTTGACATGTTGATGTGTGCGTGACCTCAACTATCGTGGAACTATCTATACCTGTAGTTGTAGATCTTATTACTGTCATAGAAAAAAGGGTAATTTCAATCCTCGTTAATATTTTATTTTTACTACCAACGGTATTTTAGCACAAAGGTATTCCCGATAGACTTAATTCTACAAGGTCTCTCTTTTTGCGAGTCTATGTTCTAGCCTGACGTGTATAGTTTCCAAGTATTAAGTTACTCTGCTTACGTGACTGCTCAGAATGCCCCTCTCTACCCTACTAATTAAAATTCAGCAGAACATTGGACCAAGACAGCCTGAGGCACAAATCTGCAATCTCATAATAATTGTTAGTCGAAACTCCACGTAACCTAAGTTTCAACTGCATACTGCATATCCTATCGCAGGTACGGGTAGTACCTAGGTACTTGCTGAGAATGCATTAATGAAATATACAGAACATAATTTACACTTCACAATGTTATTGTTTTACACATATTTATGTAAGAAAAGTATCAACTGTAGGAAAAATAAAATTAAGTAGGTATATATTCAACACGATTGAAAGGATAACTAATTTCGTTATGTCGGAAAATGCATTTTAGCCTATTTTGAAGAAGTTATGGTGTAAAATTGGCGTGAACACGTTAAACTAGCAGTTATCTGGCGCCACGGCGGGAAACTTCCTATCAACACTCCGCTGTTACAATTACGGGCAGTTTATCTACTAACCTCCTTCCAGAATGAAATGAATAGTTAGGCCAATTTTTAATTCCATTTAATGTACCTACCTACTATTTTATTACTTACCTTTTTCGAAATTAACCTTGAATGACTAGTTGACCTAAGCGAAGTTTTTTTTTCAATAAAAGTATTTCTATCGCACTGTAATCCCAAAGGCCAAAAAATTCTAGAGATAGTTGTTTTTTTTGTTATGCTCCGGTCTACTCTATTTGGTCCCTTTTAAAAAAATACTATAATTTACGTACATTTGCTCGACTACTAGACGTCTACTCAAATAACCGCCGAATAACTTAAATAATCGACATTGTTTTAAGGTTCCTCCATTATAATTCAAGAGAACGTATCGGATAACTGACGAGTTGGGGGATGTATGTTTCTCAAGGGAATATGTCAGGGCATTGTTCGGGAGGTTCTCCCGGTGGCCGAAACTTTCCGACCGCTCTTCAAACTCATTGACAGGCACTTTGCAATATAATACACCATAAAGACAAAATACAGACATATGTATTATATATTGGAACCATTCGTATGATTTCTATTTTTATGGTATGTAATATGTATACCTATAATTCCAGAGCCAAAGCAACGATATAACACAAAAGCCACCCGATGATGGTCCCGTTTTATCTATTTATCGGGCTACGCGTCACTTTCGCACTTGCATACTTGTTAAAACGTGACGGCAACGCCGACAAACGACAAGACGCGGTACCATCATAAGCCTACAGGTGGCTTGTGGTAGTCCCGTTTTATCCATTTATCGTACTACGCGTCACTTTTGCTATTGCATACTCGTTAGAACGTGACGGCAACCACGACAACGATTAGACGCGGCACCATCATAAGCCTACCGGTGGCTTATGATGGTCCCGTGTTTAATCGTTTGTCGTTTTTGCAAGTGCGAAAGTGACGAATAGCACGATAAACGGTAAACGCGTGGCCGTCATAAGCCACTGGTGGCTTATAGGTGGGCCCGCATTCACCGTTTATGCATTGCAATTTGCAACACAGCTCACTTGTGTTACTTGTTATAACGTGACGTCAACGACGACAAACGATAAACACGAGAACATAATCAAACTACGAGTCTCATCCACGTGAACACAATAACCATCTCGACAAACAACTGTAAATAAATTAAACTTACTTTCAGTTTTTTTTACAAATCTGTATTACCTATACCTACATACTTTTTATTATAATTATTAAAGCCTATATAGTATCCCACTGCTGGGCAAAGGCCTCCCCCCAAGTCTCCAATCGTCCCGGTTATGAGCAATCTGTGACCAGCCGTTGAGATGCGCGTCCAGGTCGTCCCTCCACCTCCTCCTGGGTCTGCCAGCTACTCGCCTGTCTTGTGGCATCCATTCCGTGGCTATTTTAGCCCACCTATCTGGGTACATGCGGCAGACATGGCCGACCCAGTCCCATTTAAAGCTTAGCGGTCTTGACTCCAACATCAGCAATACGGGTTTTGGAGCGCAGCGTGGTGTTTCTGATTCGGTCTATATTACCTACATACCTCACACAAAATTACAAGCCCGTCTGAATTTGAAACGTATCCATGAATGAACGATCAACAGTTTTTTCTCCTAGGTAGTTACTAGCAAATATTGCATAATTATTTAATGAGTGGATTGTATCGGCGTACCTACCTACGGATGATAAATAGTATCCATTTTAAATTTTAACGCTTTATACCAACTAGTCTTTAAGAATATAAAGACTGACTGGCTGACTATTTTGACGTTGAAATTTTCCTGACTAAATCCCGTTTTATTTGGGAAAATCAATGAAAGTTTCCACTTTAATTTAAACTTGCAAAAGGGGAAAGTAGAAGGAAAAGTGAATTAAAATAGTGCAAGGAGTGACAGCGACAATGATTATTTATGTAAAAACCCGAAAAACGGGGAAAACGAAAACGAGCATTCATTTGTTTTTTCGACATTTTCATCGCTGACACCATAGTGGTTCCATAGGCATTTCGTGAACGAAGTTTGGCGAAACACTAAGAATTAAACATTTAACAAATAGAACTTAATTGTACGCTTAACAAGCAAAATAACACCACTTAGAGCACAAAAGCAGTTAATTGTCAAAGCCCATTAGCATTTAGTTCAGCATATAAATAGTCTTGGTAAAGTTTAAATAAAACGGTTGAATAGCCTTTTATTCTCCTTGGATTTATTCAGAAGTGAGCTAGGCGGTGGTCTAGAAGTAGATTTAAGCGTAGTAGGTACAAATGTAATGTACCAAACTAATGATTTCGCTAAGTCAATCTAAAATATATTACAACAAAAATAATGAGTATTATAACGAGAGCGTTTAATTTCACACTACACAAAATAAAAAACATGTTAGGTATTTATATAAAGAATGGCCAAAAAAAGTGCATTCTCGCTGCCAGTGAGGTTTTGGGATGTGGTTTAGGTACTCGCATATATATAGGGTGTCCCAAAACTATGACACATTTGAAGGGAATGTACCTTCAATATTTTAGATATGGTTCAAAGAAAACTATGTTATTTTTAAAAGTTAGTAATTCCGTATTCACAGATTTCCTAAACTTATCTTACTTCCATGCCCCATAGTTTTGGGACGACCTGTATAGATGTTGTTGCAGGCGCCTATAGGCTACGGTGACTGCTTTCCATCAGGCGGGCCGTATGCTTGTTTGCCACCGACGTGGTACAAAAAAAAAATCTTACTCAATGCAAACACCTGATGTTGCTCTCTGTCAATGTAGTTGAATATTATTAAATCTTTATTTTAAATATTTTGCCTATGTTTATCGCCTCGTGGAATATATTAGATAACAATATTTCAAAACAAGATATTATATTTTGGTATACCTAACTTACACCAAAAATATGTGAAAATACACTGTCCAATGTACACATGTACCTATCATATTTCTTCTTAAGTAGGTTCATTTTAAGCGATGCTAAAATAACCCACTTGAAAAGAAATATGACATTTTTTAATTTTTTTCACATAATTTTATTTTATTTTAATGTTAACGTGGTTTTAGGTCTTCTAGGATATGGAAACGGATTATTACACTTATAAGTCAATAAAATAAATTACTTCTTAAAATGGAAGTCATTTATAACGCTGTTTTTGTCGTTGCGTGATAAAGTAAATTATTTTTATCATATTATATTTATCGTTTTAAATATCTCAAATAGCCATTATCATTTCTTATAAGCAGTTAAGAAACTTCAAATACAAAAAATAATTATAACCTATCTATTTAAGTAACTTGTTTGGGCATTCGATAGTTTAGTCGTTTAGAGAGTTAGAAAAACATGTTATAGGTCGAGACTCACGCTTTATATTTTATCCTGTTTTATAATATGACTTTTGATTTCCCTTTCCTGCAGTAATTAAGTACCATATGTCGATCAATTTAGAATCAGATACTTAAGTACATATTGTTCTATGTTGTAAATATTAGGAAAATTTCACATTTCACGTACATATTTTTTCGTTTATTGTATATTGAGTTGAAATATCTACCCTTGAATAAACTGGAATGATAAAAATAGAGTACTCTGTAAATTTATTTATATCTGAAATATTATCTAATTACAAAACATTTGAATCAACAAAACAATACCCACCTACACTAATAAACTTCGCAACATCAATATCTGCCAATCAGGGTAATCGAAACTTGTCTCTACTCAACTACATATAATTAGGAGATTAAGCTCGGTAATTACATAATTTGTGTCATGACGCAACGTTACGGTACTCTGGAGATAGATCGTCGCTCATTTAGAAAATATCAGCTTGATTTAATTGCCTAACTTCAGATATGTCATGCCGGGTAACTACTCGTGCAAGTTACCTACTGCCTTAATTAATGTGTTGCTCGTACGTAAGTAAATCATACATCAACTCCATACCTATTCGATATATTAAATTTTAATGCCTTGTTCACTTTCGTGATTCACGAGGTAATAAAACGAAGTACTCTAAGCCCATTGTACCCTTCAAAGCTAATTGGTGCACAGGACCGTGTGGTTCACTAAGCACCTCCACCAGCAGTACCCTGAAATTATAAAAAACGGTTTGTCATAATTAAGGAAATTCATCATCATCATCATATCAGCCGAAAGACGTCCACTACTGAACATTGGTCTCCACCAAAGATTACCACAATTTACCGGTCCTGCACCACCCGCATCCAGGACTCCAGCGACCTTTACCACCTGGTGGATGACCTCATCAGTCCACCTTACAGACACACACACACACACACACACACACACACACACACACACACACATACACCACATTACACATTAAAGAGATTGGATTATAATAATTATTACTTACACTATTTTATTCCTGTATTGTACGAGTTCTGTATTGGATTTGACAGCGCTAACTTACAAGTATAATGTGAAAGAAGGAAAAAAAGAAGAAAGACACAAAATGATTACATATATTTCACAATATACTGAAAAAAGATACAATATCTAAACGTTAAACAGGATCCCTACTGAAACGGTTTGTTATAATTCACCTAGACCTAGGTCTTCCCGACGAGGATATAAATTTAGATCTCTTGTTGACTAAAGCTAATGAAATGCAAACAATCCGAGTTTATTCCGCGATGCAAAGCTGCCACTTACTTGCAGGTCTGCTGGGCAGTTTCTTTTGAGATTTCGCCTCTTTATACACAAAGGTAATGCAGTTCCAGTTAAGCTTTCCTCGCTAACGTATTATGAAAGTGTAAGAAAGAGGATTACCTACTATTGCGTAAGTACTTCCTCAGTTAACGTTCTTCTCCAAATTAGGGCGGGATGCCATTCGTTGTACGGTGCCCTAGAGACAAATTACAAAGAACATTTCATTAATATTTTGCATTATGTAACTACCTAATGGTATTGCTAGATGAAAACCTCACAGGCATTCTATACCTACTTAAGTTTACGAAGCCGTTCTTTTGTTAGCATGTAACTAATATAAAATCTAATTACAAAGAAATTAAAATAAATATCTTGGGACATCTTACACAAATCAACCTAGTCCCACGGTAAGCTCAATTAAGGCTTGTGATGTGATGTCAGTACTAGGCGACGATATATACAGGGTGTTTGGGATAACGATGTAGGAATTTCTGGAGGTGGTAAAGGAGACTAATTGGAAGAGTTTGAACCCTATTTACCTTAGTCCAATATGTGACAGTTTTTTTTTAATAAAAAAAAATAACTCACACTTGCCTACTAACTACAAGAAACTTATTTTGTTTGGTGACGGCGTTCAACAATTGATCGACGATAACTTTTAAACTAATTGCTATTGGTGGGAGGGGTAGTAGACCTTGTCACTCAGTTATTGTCGTTGGATGGTAGCGGGGTCTCTATTCCTTTCGCTTCTGATGCTTTGGCGGCCTGGCAGGCTCTCAATCCTAGTGCGTCTGTGCCAGAGAGACTCGATAGTCAGCGCCTGTGGGACGACGTTGGGGTGGAGCGGGTTTTTAGTGGGCTCTTGGAGGGCGCAACGGGTGTGGATAGGGCGAGGCTGAATGCTGTGTCAAGGCCAGATTCAGGTGCGTGGCTTCATGCCCTCCCTTCCCCCCATTTGGGAACCCTACTTGATAACGACTCTATGCGGGTGGCTGTTGCTCTTCGCCTGGGTTGTCGTTTTTGCGAACGGCATGTTTGCGTCTGCGGTGCGATGGTGGAGAGCGATGGCCATCACGCTTTGAGTTGTAGACGTTGTGTAGGGAGATTCCCGCGCCACCATGCCCTGAATGATATCTTGCGCAGGGGGTTGGTCTCGGCGGGCGTCCCATGTGTGCTTGAGCCTCAGGGTCTTAGTCGGTCTGACGGCAAAAGGCCAGATGGTTTGACCTTGATCCCGTGGGAAAAGGGCAAATGTTTACTGTGGCACGCCACGTGCGTCAGCACTTTTGCTGCCTCTTATCTTAGCCGGACCATGCGTGTTGCGGGAGCTGCAGCGGAGTTGGCAGCAGCTGAAAAGCGCGAGAAGTATGCTGCTCTGGACAATTATTTGTTTGTAGCTTTGGCGGTCGAGGTCACGGGATGTTGGTGCTCCGAGGCAAAGAATTTTTTGAGGCAGGTGGGTAGGCTTTTGAGGGAGAGGGGTCTCGATCCTCGCTCTGGGTCGTTCCTCGTTCAAAGGCTGTCCATTGCAGTTCAACGCGGTAACGCGGCGAGCGTAATGGGCACATTTGGGCCGGGAACGATGCAGGGTGGTTTAGACTTCTAGGTATTGTATTTCTGTTAGGTTAAGTGTAAGATTTTGTTATTATGATTGTATTTTGATGTATTAAATAAATGTACTATTATTGCTATTTTGTTGTACTTTTTTTCGTAATGAAAACCTAGAAAATCAAGCATGTTTTTACACGAATAGGAAGACTCATATCCCGACTATTTTTTTTTTCACACTCCGATAAATTTTAATTTACTGTTAGAAATCAGTACCTAATGATGAACTAAAGAATTATTTAAAAAAAATGTTGTGTGTGGCAAGTAGGAGTTCAATTTTTTTTTTTTTTTACTCTACTAATTGTTATGTTAATTATAAAAAAATCAATGCTACTTATTGCATATTTTGTTTTAAATTTAACTTTTTAAGTAAATTTTTGGTATAAATCTAAACATTTTGAAAAAGGTAATTAAAAAAAACTGTCACATATTGGACTAAGGTAAATAGGGTTCAAACTCTTCCAATTAGTCTCCTTTACCACCTCCAGAAATTCCTACATCGTTATCCCAAACACCCTGTATAATAGCTAAATACATATACATACTTAAATACATAGACAGCCGCCATGACCAAGGAACAAATATTTGTGATAAATAAATACACAAATAATGCCCTCGCCGGGATTCGACCCGGAACCTCCAGCTTCGTAGGCAGGGTCACTACCAACTAGGCTACGGAGGCTGAATTAGCTCCAGCTTTAGATTTCTACTTTTAGTAACACCACAACAGACATTCCTGCCCTGGTTATTTTATCTATACCTACACAAGCTCAACATACATGACTTAGGATTCATTGTCCCAATAAAAAACCTAGTAAAAATTCCTCAAATAACACCTATTTATAGACCATTACATTTCTTGAAAATTTCTGTACGTAGCCTAATTAGTAATTACAATTAAATGCCAAAGCTACGGCTTATAATCTAATGACATAATTCGCGGGCTGGTATTTAATTTAGGAATTACGAAATGATTTGTTAGAATTACGAAGCTCATAACTTTACTATACTACAATAATAATAAAATAATTAAAAATTAAAAAACACGACTGCCGTTTTAAGCGAACTGAAAAGTAACAAATAATTCCTTCTTCAGGTTAATTCTTGCGGCCGTGTGTACATAACAGGCGCTTGTCTTATTACTTACTATATTTTGTTTTGATTGCAGTCGGGGAACCTCCATATATTTATATTTTCTGTAATGAAAGGTTCCCCGACTGCGAAGGCTGCGAAGGAAAACCTGCGTAGGGCCGAAAGCCCGAAGTGTCCCCCAAAGGGGCGCCGGCTTGCAAGGCCGAAGTCCAAGCTACCAGACCCCAGCGCACCTTCGCAATACGATGGAAAAGTGTATTATTAAAACAAATCTCAGGGCCACAGGCCCAAAAATTTGTTTGGAGAAAATGCGGAGGCTAAAAGCCGAGCGCCGCGTAGGGCCAAAGGCCTGGAGCGCGGCCCGACGGCCGCTTGCCTGTTAGGGCGAAGGCCGAGCTGCGTGAGTCTCAATTTACCAGGCAAACCTACCTTCCGTCTCACCAACTCCCCTGCACAAATGTTAAGGCCTAAACTGGCCCTGGAACGGTGAAATCTTCCCCCCCCCCCTTTAGTGTTCCTCTCCAGCCGCGCCATATCATCTGAGTAAGCTCGTTTTCTAGTGGCGTTACAACACCTATCATGTACCTAATTTAATTACTTATAAGATATAATATGTACCTACGTAGTTTGGGAGATACGAGACTTTAATCTGGGCCGGCGTTTTTCATCCAAAATAAGTTTTTCATACAATGTTTGTTAAGACAATTCCATTTAAAATTGTATGCGCATGCTACAACACGTATAACAATTTTGTTTGGCCACAATGCTATTGTGATTGTATTTTTAAGGGACATTCCTCTGATATGCGAATCATATCTCGAAATCCCCAATATTTGTGAGTACGTTATTTTTTTGTTATTGTATTCTGGCCATTCTCCGCAACGCTGGCCCAATACTTGTTGGGAACTTCTCATACATCCTTGAATTTCTTCGCAGATGCATGCAGGTTCCCTTACGATGTTTTCCTACACCGTTAAGCACTTTGTGTACAGTACTGAACAAAAATTTTAGGTTCACACCACGATTTTGATACGAAATCGACTCTTTGGTTTATCATCATTTTTCCAGCACTTAAGTCGACACTTGTTTAAAGTAATATGTGACTGATTATTGAGCTATTTCTTTTTGATTGACCGTTACTTTCGAACAGTTCGGACAACTGAGGCAGCTGTGGCAGCTTTAAGCAGTCATGTCATCATGAAAATTCGTTTGCCTATGAATTATTATCGGATCCAATTGATAAAATTGTTCAGTTTCTATGGGAAATTAATATTAAATATATCTTGAAATTTTGTTGTGAACACTGAAAAAACAAAATCCCCCGCAAGTGTATTTTGTATCGAAATCAATGGAGTGAACTTAAACTTTTGACCGGTATCTACTTTATATCAAATGATATATCGTACATAAGTTATTTGAAAAACTCATCGGTACGAGCCGGGGATTGAACCCACGACCGCTGCGTAGCAGCCGTGCATTTTACCCCTTGACCACAAGCGCGTATGTACAATGTATCTGTTTCATACACACTTAGCGGTCAAGAAGATATGTCAACTGTGACAGTCATGTCACGTCTTAGGCTTCGAAGAAAAATTTCAATAGTGCGATGTAGAACATTTCGAGTTTTCTCTTCAAACATATATTTAAACATATAACTTGTATATATATTTATAATCTGCATATAAAATGCTTTAATTTGATACCCAAATCATAGCATTTTGATGACATATTATTCTTGGCGCTTTAATTGTATTTTAATGAATCTGGCTTTTCTGGAATAAGTAACAAACATGTAAGTTAAATACATATTCGTAATCGCAGTTCAAAGCTCTTCATTTTGATACCAAACTCGATAGGTTTTTTCAAAATTGATTTTTTTTGGTCAGACATTATTGAATTTATAGGCCGCCATATTGTTTTTAACGTGACGACACATATCCTATGTTACCCGTCACGAGGATTCTAATGATACCATACACTATTAAAAACGGTCAAGTGGTCGCGAAGATCTGCGTGTTTAAAGAAAATATGAAACATACACAGGGACTGAACACATATACTCTCCTTTTGGCAGTCGTGTAAAAAATAGAACAACGTTAAAAAGGTACTAAACAAAAGCATTTGAACATTTACATTATTGGTTGTTCATGCATCAGCCGCGCAACGTCACAAAATGCAACACTAACCTGCCACAAAGTTCCTTGACCTCTTATGTGCAGTATTTATGTTTTGTAAAATTAACCTTAAACCAATCGAAATAAAGTTTACGTTTTACGAAAACATGAACGAGATGTGACGTCATGTAAATAGCAGTTGAAATTCGTTTCGGCAATCACGGAGATGGACGTTCGAAATCTGATTTACCGCTGATTTGTGGCCAGGTGCGGCGCGTTGCATTCTGCATACAAACTTCACAAGTGAAGCAAGTCCGCTGCTTGATTGTATGTCGTAGTCGTAGCTGCGTTACCAGTCCTAATTAAAAATCGGTTATTTATCGATTTTGGTTAAAATAGTCTGTGAAATCATTTTAACGTACGAGTAAATATTTCATAACGTGGTTGTCGATTACGGGTGAGAGGAGAGATAGCACTACATAGTTTTTCATGATTATCGAAACTTTGAGTAGGTATACTTGATTTTTTGCGTGGTAATAATTTGAGAATGTTCCAGATTCCACGCTTAATGTAATAATAAAATTCTAACTACGCCGTTGTTTACTGGATTATGATCCAGTTACCGGTTAAATGTGTTAAAAATCATGGCATGACACTTATGTTGTTGTATGTATCAATTCACTGAGCCGTGGTTTTATCCCCCGCTAAAAGTTCCATATGCTCGCCAAATGGATTCAGTTATTCAATAACGAAAATATAATAAATTCGTTATGAAAATGGTAAAGTGCAAAGTAATACAAAACAAAACACTACCATTTAAAAGGAAATGAAATGTAAGAGTTTAGAAAAAAAAGGTATTTGAATAAACTATAACTACTACTAACGGAAAAGGCAGCTCCCACATTTTTTTAATTAGTTTAAAGTTAATTATAGTCTACGTGTATTGCTTTCCCTTCTACAGTGATATAGATAACTATTTTAGTAAAAAACACTAAACAAAATCAAAGAAATGTGATGTTCCATATGCATAATACTTTACTCAAAAATTCAAACATGGTTAAGACTCGCTACTTTATATTACTTCAAAATAAGCTTTAACTTACCCGGTTTGACCAAGCTTTGTATCCCTGCATTACCGGGAGGAGTCAACGTATATTTTTTTTACGAAATGGCAAGTTCAAGCAAGCTCATTTGAATCGCTAATAAATATTTACATTGTTTACTTTAGTCGCAGGGTATAATTCAATTAGTCCCTGCCAAAAGGATCATACTCGTATCATCTACACATAATATTATTTGTATCAGATCTATCTTGAAATGCTATAAAAGTCCCGACTGTACTCCAATAACTTTTTCCATAATTTATACTCTTAAGAATTGGAACGAAAATGATATCGGAGGTAATAATAATATAACCGATATCTTCCAGTTTAAATCTCGGTAATAAATTGCGAAATAACTCCCCGAGACAGGAGATTTGCTATAGGTATTGTTTGATTCATTTAGGCACGGACTATTTACTGCCATAAATTCGACGGATTGAACTAATTCGGCTTACTTAGTTGGAAGTTTCACCCACTTCCTGCGTCAGTTGTGTTATCGACAGAGATGAGGTCGGCCAAACTTGAACGGCTTTGCTTTCTGCAAATGCCAAATTAATACTTATATGTTTGTGTACTACTTCCAATATAAGTAGGTACTACGTCCATAATGAGATACAAGAATTATAATTAGGCTCGACGTACTGGATCAATTTTATTATGAAGTGTTATATATTTTTTCTGCAAAATGTGGAAATATTTCACTTACATCTAATAATGTAATATTTTCTATAATAATAATGATTTTATTATCAGTGTTATTACATTTATAAGAATTATATTACACTGCTCGCGGCTCTTATTATACGTATCATTGAAACTATATCTGTTAATGCATTAATATTAAGCTGGTTTATAGATATCTTATTCAAAGGTAATACGATTATCGGTCTTAAATTTACTTCAATTTGGTTACCTACCTATAATTTAATGGACACCTGAAACTTCGATTAACGATTTAGTCACATTATATTAAATTCTAGGTACCTACTACTTTAATTATTATCTAGTTTATCTACACTTGTATCATCATCATCATCATCAGCCTATGATAGTCCACTGCTGGACGTAGGCCTCTCCAATTATTTTATGTAGGTATACACTTGTATACCTACATAAAATTATACTCTTACTATGTGATTTACTTTTGAGTTTCTGGTATGATTGTCAGCTTTCGTAGCCTAGTTGGTAGTGACCACTGACCATAGTGACCATGCCTACGAAGCTGGAGGTTCCGGGTTCGAATCCCGGAGAGGGCATTATTTATGACAAATATTTGTTCCTTGGTCATGGCTGTCTACGTATTTAAGTATCTATATACATATATCTATCTAATATATATGTCGTCGCCTACTTCGCCTAGTATCCACATCACAAGCCTTAATTGAGCTTAGTGTGGGACTAGGTTGATTTGTGTAAGATGTCCCAAGATATTTATTTATTATTTATGAATACACTTAGTTATGTTTATGAGTTGCGTTTGCTTTAAAGCCAGTAGCAAAATATGAATGTGTGCAGTATCCACACTTGAAAATTAACATAAACACAGAAGATAAATAAATATACCAAAGATTTTTGTCCGATTAGAATATTTTATGATAAATTCTAACGCAACAGGATGTACTCGTAAAAACAACGTGACAGTTCGACTCTAAATCATGCTGAAAGAAATATATTCCATCAGTTGATGACTGCGTGCGGTCGACTTCCTACTAGTATTATTACCCACTATACCTGAAAACTTATTTAAATTCTAATACTTGTCAAAAAGTATTGCCATGAAAATGAAATATTAGGTGGTTCGGTAAATTTTCACTTCTGTAAATGTTTTAGATAGCTGCTTATTTTATCTATAAAGACAACATTTAAATCTAGTTCTTAATTTAAAAATCTTATTTAAATACTTGTCGCAAAATAAGATATTTAATTTAATTGTTTTATCGGAGAAAATTTTAAATTATAATGGCAATAACTCAGGATTTGGTACCAATTAATAGTCTCATAATGTGCGATTAAGTTTTGAGGAAAACTGGTTATGTTACCAAAAGATTGTTTTTTTTTCTGAAACGTTACAAATGTTACAAAGACGATAAAACACGTGTCACTGTGACATTTCGCCATCTTTGTTTTTTTTTAGACGTACATTGGAATCCGATTCAGTTTTTAGGTTTAGTATATTATAAAGCTATCCATGTGCAACACATAAACCTAGATGGGACTTTCCCATGGAAGGCTAGATGGTGTAAAATGGGAGAAGCCTATGTCCTGCCGTAGATAAGTATAGGCTGATGATGATGATGTCAGAAGTGATGTGATATCCTAAGAATTTACGTCTGGTAATTCAAAGCTTTAAGAATAATTTAAACGCGGACGGAGACAACGGCAAAAGCTAGTAGCTTTCTCGACAGTACCAAACCGAGAAGTGTAACGCGATTAATACAAAACAGATCTGAAATTTAGAATGACCTTTATCACGATTTACACAATAACGAGTTTTATTCATTTATTAACATCGCTGTGTACCGATGGTTGGTTATATGGTCACAATGGTAATGACATGGGACAGCGTGACATTTCGCCATCTTTGGTAGTTTTTTTGACGTGTATTGGAATTTAAATACGTTGTAGACTATAGTCCTACAACTACTTATAGGTGTACAACTGTACATCGTAAATCTTCTTACTGCAAGTGTATTCCCATGTCCAAAAATATAGACAACGTAAACTTTTAAAACTACTTCAGTAAATACTTTTCGTCAGTTTTTTTTATGTATTTATTAGTCGGAAACTTGCTATCTAAAATCTGTTACAAGTTCACAGTAGATAATCTCCCTAAATATGGTACTCGACTAAAAAACTGTCTATTATTACACGATATACCGATATGCAAAAGGTTCAGTTCCATTTTTCATCTTTCTAAAACTTTTTTACTTTCTTAAATCATGATACTATATTATGTTTCCAAGTTCTACGTTATTATAAATAAAATTAATCATTCTTTTAAATCCACTTCGCAGAGCTTCAGGAGGTAGGTACAAAAACAGATCAACCACACGCTTAGTCGCATTATATTCTACTTTTAATTACAAAATACCCGGGTCATATCCGTCTCATAAGTCCCCATGATACATTTCCACTTGTACCTAGTATCAATTCGGTACAGGTAAATCACCAAAGCTGGCACGAATGAATCAACGAGAAAGTGACAGAAAGTATCTAATTGAAGAGTGGTCGCGAGTATTGATTTTAACCATGCATTCTGGACGTGAATATAAATAAACAAAAATATGTGACGTAATGTTAAATATCACATACATACATTTTTTTTAAATACTTGAATATTTTTCAACATGGCTAGTGTCAAGCATAGCAAAAATTAGTTACCGGTTTTTTTTTCATTTATAGGTTGTTTCGTTAGGTATTTTCTTATTTTTTATTATAAGTAAGATAAGATTATATATTATAACACAATGTATTGTGGTAAGTTACGACGAAAAACTTATTTCGAGAAAAGTTTGATTATCTCTGAAACGAAGCCGAATCCAAGTAATTTCACATAACATTAAAGACTCTAAATATAGTCAGGAATACACCATTCAAATCCTCGCAAGCACCCTGTATATGTGGATGTTACAATAATACAGGTTGGTACAGGTGGGGCTCTGGAAGTCGCTGCAGCCCACCGCTACAGAACAGCGGCGGCAGACGAAGAGGGTAAACTCGGGGTCCTATCAACCCATAACGAGCAGTCCCACAAAATCACCAGGGTCCGTCTCCACATACGGGTAGTGTATGTAATGTATTATTTCTCTCCTTACAAAAAATAAAAAATTAAGCAGAGCACACAATCATATTTATATGGCATTTATTCCATTTACTTGTACCAGCATTAGTGATAATACTTGTACTTCAAATGACACCAGTACAAAATGGTAACCCAAGAATTTTCGTTCGATAGGATTGGTTGCAAAATAATAAAATAACGATATGATTTTAATCCTTGTGCGTCGGACATACGTTCAGTAATATACCTTTTATATTAGATGTAAATGTACAAACCATAATATAATCATCAAGTTAGGTGTTTATAAAAATATCTAATCGAAATCCTGTATTCATCTTTAACAAATTTGTGTAAGACCGAAGATCACTTCTGGTCTATATTATCAATACTTATAGCATAGGTTTCTTTGGTGGCTTACAATACATGTAGATAAAATAAGTCAATACATTTCAATAACCAAGCAGCAAATCAATCGCATCCCAATAGGCTAATGGAATATTGAATGCAGTCTGCCTCCTCCGCGCGATCACGACGCAGCGACGGGCAAAGCTGTTTTAAACCGGGTGTCAGTGTACAAGTGCATTGCGAACTTCGCTGGGAATATCCTGCGAGGAAATTCGCGTAGCTCGTCAAACTGCCGTACACAACAAAGCCATTACGCGCTGATGCGAGACCCAATCTTATTTCCCAAGTTTAGGACTCAACTCAAAGTTTTTCGGACAAACTGGAGGTAACACTTTAGGGATACTGTTTGTTTCTTGTAAATAAATCGTTGTGAAACAAAACTATTTAGGGAATGACTAGTGTAGTTTAGTAAGTTCATGTTTAGTTGTGTTTAGTTTGAGCCTTCATTGCTATAGCGGTCCGCCCTCATTCCGTTCGTATTGTAGCGCATAAGTAGCGCCTTATCGGAAATCTGCTCGTGCGTGAATCACAAACTTTGTTTTCAATTTAGTTTTAGCAATTTAATCTGTTTTATTTGTTAAATAATACCGAGCATTAGAATAACACATCACTCACGTGATTTTTTATTAAAAAAATTCGGCCAAGGAGAGCTTATTTGCCTACTAAATTGACAAGACTTACTAAATTGAAAACAACTCACTCCGCCGACCATTGCTTATTAGCTACCCAGAAAATACAGAATATTTCAACATTTTAGATTATAATGTATGTCAGCTATAAACTCGAATCCGTGTTATTTTTTGCCAAATTAAAAAAAAAAACTTACATATACAGTGTGTAAGTCTAATATGGGCGATCAATTAAACCAGTCATGGGATTCATTAGTGTAATCATGGATTACAAGGTTTTTTTAAAGTTACTCTTAATTATGACCCCCCAGATTTTTTTTAAGATTATCGGAGCAGCAATGTAGGTACGAACATTTGTTATTGTTGATATGGCAGTTATGTCATCTGCTTTTGAAATTAGCTGTCATCGAGTGTTTAACTCGCGTATGTTGCTCTACATTGCGCGCTGAATTATTTTGTATGGAAAATTTTGTTGCTCTAATTTTAAGTAAAAGTTATTTGAATGTACTTATTATGTCGCAAACTAACACCCGTTAAGGGCTTCGCCCGTATTAGACTTACACCCTGTATATTCTAATCAGCAAATCTTACATATTTTAATGTTAACACGTTAACTGCGAGACTGATTTTTTTGTACTTGCATACCATGCGTTACCAGGTATTTTCAGTTTGGTAGTTAAGTTCCATTATATGCGAACCAGGTTTTAATGGCCTGGTGAAAGCCATTCATAGAAATATGACCCTAAGATCAAGAATATTAAAAGTAAATGAATGAAATTTCGCGTGTGTTAAGTTCATTCATGTACCTACTTGATCCTAGCTTCGCCCGGGAATTGGACAGAAGTTTGTTGACTTTTTTTGTTTTAAGAGATGCCAAGTTTACCAGGCCTGTTAAGGCACCAATAAAAAAATATGCTGTGTTTTTTGAACCTGGTAATGCACTACCAAAATATAATAATAGGGATGGGACAATGAAACAAATACATGAAATCGACAAGTTTATTACAAAGGATGATTTAGTTAATGTGCTTTTCGTTAAAACATGGCATTCTTTTTTTTTTTTTTTATACCACGTCGGTGGCAAACAAGCATACGGCCCGCCTGATGGAAAGCAGTCACTGTAGCCTATGGGCGCCTGCAACCTCAGGGTGTCACATGCGCGTTGCCGACCCAATAAAAATAACATTGGCACAACAAAGTGGCTCCAATCCACCTGATCGTAAGTGAAAAGTAGAGCCCAAATCGCGGCGGCAACGAACAGGAGACAATCAGTAACCTGTTAGTTGCCACCGCCTTGCTAGCCCGCTAGATGCTGGTAAATACACCGGCTGACCCCGAAACACGGCAAACACGAAGGTAAGTCATTTCACGGGCATTTACACCGAATGTACGGTGGTAGCCAACCAGGCGGGTACTAGTAAAAATACCCTACCACCGGCTGAGAAGCTGGCTACTCAGTATTTCCCTTAGTCGACTCCTACGAGACCCACGGGAAGAGAGGGGCGGTGATTTTTGTATTCTTACTCCGTCACCGCACGGATACCCGTAATATTCTCCGTGGACACACTTGGAGATTATCTAACTTTCTTTTCGATTTTTTTGGCTTAATAATATGTTTAACGAGGAATATGTCAAAGTCTTCGTCACTACTGGAATTTATATTATTTGACATCATTCCACTACACTTTGATACACAATTCCACAATTTACCACGCGATTAAAACGTAATAGTATCGATGTCAAACAAAGCACTGGACCGCACTAGCCGCGGCGCACGCGCCCGTCCCCCGCTAAGTGCGGCTACCAGGCCTACAAATCAAGGCCTGGTATTCGCACTGAGTTTATTCAATTTTAACTCCGTGCGAACTATGTCTAAAAAACCTGGTGCATATTTTGAACGTGTTAAACGTATAAGCTTAAAAAATGGAACAAAGATGTATTCGCTCGTACTCGTAGTACTTCTCGAATTACGGCGCCCGCACCGAGCGAGATGGCACGATTTTAGAGCGCGCACAGACATAAAGTCATCTACAAGGCAAATAATGCCTTGTTTCGCAGCGAACGTGTTAAGTTCAAACTCATCCTGCCACCATTTTAATGAAAAACCTTTAACATGAAACAAGTAAAAACGCTTTAAAAAATCTTTCCATGCAATTTTTCATTGGTTACGTATAAAAAAATACAAAGTATAAAAAGAATATCCGAAAATTTCATAAGTCACGTAATATTCCTTTCTTCTTTTGATGTACAAAATGCATTGGTAAAATCTGTCGGTTTACATTGCCACCTTATAGTTACATAATCTGTAGGCTCATGATGGTCCATGTTTAATCGTTCGTCTCATTCTAACAAGTAAGCGAGTGCGAAAGTGACGCGTAGTACGATAAAGGATAAACGCCTGACCACCATAAGCCACCAGATGGCTTATGATATGATGGCCCCGTTTTATCTGTAGGTACGCGGTACCATTATAAGCCTACTGGATTAATTTTCTTGCTATGAGTTTATTTATTAAAATCGTATAGGTACGACACTCACTGATTTACATTTTATTTACTCACATTTTAATATTTATCTCATTTACTCACATTTTAACGTTTATCTGCTTACTTAATTGAACGTTTACAATCTGGGAAATTTATAAATATTCACCGAATTTCATAGCCAACTGCTAGTAGGGCTATTATTTTACATTTCTGCCCAAACTACGATTACAAAGGCAGTATTAGAACCAAAATTACCACTGATTTGTGGTAATCGCCGCGCCATGCCAGCGTGTAAACTGCAAACTCATGGTGCCATTTAGCTACTAACTAAACTATAGCCCGTTTTTAGGGTTCAAACAAGGAACCCTTATAGTTTCGCCACGTCCGTCTGTCTGTCCGCAGCCTAGCTCAGTAACCGTTAGTACCTACTAGAAATCTGCAATTTAGTACATACTCGTATGTATATATAATAATCACGCCGACAAAGTGGTAGATTAAATATCTCTTAAAAATAAAACAAAATGTTAAAAACAAAGGGTCCAAAAAAATAAATATGAAAAAAATACATGAATAGTGGGCTGGTTTTTGAGCAACTACGGAACCCTACACTGAGCATGGCCCAACATGCTCTTGGCTGGATTTTTTTAGAATAAATTTGATAAGCAAAGAAGCAGTCGTCGACAACCTTTATTTAGAGAAATCTCGAGCATAATATCATGAAATCACTATTCTTTTCCTAAGGCACTGGTCTCACCGCGAGCTACTAAGCTATGAACTATCGGCTATAAACACGAACAAATGATACGCACTCCCGTGTAAATGAAAGAGACACGGCGATACTCGCCCCGCGGTGATAGTGTCTCTTTTATTTACACGGGAGTGCGTATCTTTTGTTCGTGTTTATAGCCCATAGTTCATGTGGTGAGACCAGTGCCTAACACAGGTTGTGCCAATAATAGTGGGAATAACTCATGCTTCCTGGTAAGTCGGTTTGTTCGGAGTAAGCTTGTCCCTTGACGGCCATTTTGAACCTAATACCAATATCCATACGCTCCAAAAACAGCGGTGAGGCTATCTTTAATAGTTCAGGATTTATGAATTTTAGCTATGTGATATCCATATATTGAATTCTCTTACTAAAAACAGTAAGGGCAAAAATCACGTGACTGTTTTATATGACCATGAGTGACCTTTAATAATGGGGACCGTTATGTGGTTTTAGGCACATAGCGGGACTTTTTTATAAATTAAATAAAAACAAATATGGCCCGATATGTACTTTTCCGCACATAGCGATATATCGCGTTCGTAGACTATGCTTTAGACAAAGTCTTACGACACTTAGCGAATTTTCCCATGACTATTATTACTGTAACATGTTTTTTTCTGTATTATTGAAGAACCACATCTTTCATAAAAATAACTATGTGACAAATATTATCAAGATGGGTCAAATTTTGTAACTAGTTATTTTAACCAAGTTAAAATAAGACACAGAGCCTTTGGACGACTGAAACAAAAACGGCTATGTGACATACTATTAGTAATATATTTTTTCTCGTTAAAAAACTGAGATTTATACTACTTAGACTTAGAAAACTTGTTTTTACAAAATATCTGTTGTAAAGTAACATTTACGAGTACTTTATTCATGTCATAGTAGATAAAAAATCTTTGGTAAAACCATGTTTATACAGGGTTTACATGCTCAATTTTTCGCCTATTTTCCCTCATAAATACATAAATAAGTAAGTAAGCATCAATATTATGTGAGCTCATCACCTTATCCGCGGTAAATTCCAGGCAAACTGTCTCGCCCGAAGGTGTCGTCTGGAGAAGAAATTGCTTTGAACCAAGGCCGGGGTATAGTTTGTTACGCCCGTACTTAGTGTTTGCTCTTACTGACCTGCTTTCAGTTTCAACTGGAGCAAGTATTTGTTATATAAAATAATTACAACTTTGTTTTATAAAGTTACGTACTGAAACGGTAAAAAACGGGGCTCCTTTTATAAAGGCTGTAACTCGTGAATCTTGATAGCTAGACAGAAATTAGCACAGATATGATAATATATTTTGCATACATCAGCCTATGATAGTCCACTGCAGGATGTAGGCCTCTCCTATTTACTATGCTATACGCATTAGGAGGTAAATGCCCATAATCGCCACACTGGGCAAGCGGATTGTAGTAATATGTCCACTATGATGACGCTGCTGCCCATCATCAATCTTTTATCAAATAATGGTTAGTGATACTTCAATCCCTTAGTCGACTCTTACGAAACCCGCAGGAAGAGTTGGGGTGGTGACAAATGTATCCTTACTGCCGTCACCACACGGCGTAAAGTTACGTACTCAAACGGTAAAAACGGGGCTCCTTTTAAAGGCTGTAACTCATGAATCTTGATAGCTAGATAGAAATTAGCACAGATGATAATATATTTTGAGGCCAAATAATAAAAACAGAATAAAATAATTATTTAAGCGGCCCTGACATACGATACAAGTATTAGCTTAATTAATTTAGGTACTATTAAATATTCATTTGATAGGTACAGTGAATTAAAATATCCTTCGTGTGTTAATAAAATCTAAGCATGCGTTTATTCGGATATAATTTCGCTCATTAATTAAACTGTTACTTGGAATTTGGCTAAAAATATGAAGTAATTTTTTAGTATTATAATGAAACCTAACTTTTAATAACTTTATTGCCCTTTTTTGTTAACATTCATCACTCATCATTATCATCACTTTAACAATGTATTCTAAGTTGGTCAATAAGAATAAAAAATACGGTAAGTAAATACCTAGCTCAACAAGTCTAAGACTACATACCTACAGTGTGTTACTGTGACCCAGACTTTTACGAAAATGGGTAATAATACGCATGACTTGCAATTGTTTTCTAGTATCAAGTGATGACAAATATTTAAATTTACTGTACAGGTAATTTTATTTCCTTCAAACGATCAATGTAACGCGTGTCCTGCTTAAATTAATTGTCAAACGCTACGAGTGGTTGCGGCCTGTCATTGTCAAGCGCTAATTAAGAGTCCGGTATATTTTTTTTACAATTTTGCTCATTTTGTGATACTACATTGGCGTAACTAAAAATAATCCTGCGCTAGCATGTTAGCATATAATGGAAAAAAAACTTTTATCCTTACTGAATAAGTGGAGTACTTTTCTATTTGTGTTCTTAGTTGTTTAATATAATAATGTACCTCAATTTAGGTGTTTTTTCTCGATTTTTTGTTGAAGTGGTACCTTTTGTTCACTTTTTTATAATCAAAATGATATTAAATTCCAAAGTTTAGTAAATACATTATAGTACCTACTTATAAAGTAAATTTCATAAAAATAATAATGCATAAATAAAGTTCGCTTCATGTCTAATTAAAATATTATAAATTTAATTAGGTGACATGAAAGTGTATACCGAAAAATCTAGATAATGTATTGTACAAATGAACGTCCTCGCAGAAAAAGGTTTGTTATAATAGTGATTTTGGATACTAAATAGTAATATATATACATCAAAACGATTTTTTTGTAATACCAATAGTTCGTATTGACTTAATAATTGCAATTTATGTGCGTTAATTCATTATTAACGATTTTTCACTTTCAAATCTATACCGGACTCTTAACGCAATGTACTTTAAAATGAATAGATGAATAAAGTACATTGCTTCTCACTGGACTCTTCTTGTTCATCAGTTATATCAATACTTAGTATTCTGGTCTCGTCAGTCGATAATTCTCGAAGAGAATGCACTGTGTCAATTGATCCTTTCCTTTCTCTTGCCTGTGTTGTCTTCGAAACAAGCTTACGTCAATTTATATGAATTCTACAGGCATAAGGCATAGGCAGTGCCCAATAAAATAACCAAATAAGGAATATTTGGACAATACTTGAAATTGTTAAGTAAGTAAACAGCTGTAAATTATTGTTAAAATATAGCAAAATGTATTAAAAACTCGAAACGTAATCGAAACAAATTTAATATGTGAAGAGCGTAAACACTCATGCATGATCAGATATACTCTGTCTGTCTACCGGTGGCAGTATAAAAACGCTGCAAATTTGAAATTATTATTAGCAACTATTTTTTAAGCAATTTAGCAATAATAAAATTCAAAAATTTTATTTAATCCATGGGCCATCTGGGGAACATAAAAAATATAGAAACATAATTGTTTCTTAACATTGAAAATCATACTTTAATTCGGTATAACTTAAAATGATTTTTGATATAGTATTGAAATAATACAGAAGTTTACTTCAGTTTAAAATAAATGCGTTCAAAGTGCAGCCAGTAAATAATAGCCAAGGCCTGGAAGTATAGGTATGTACATACGTAGGTACACTTAAGTTAAAATTTCAAACATTTGAGGTCATGTGACTCATGTTTTATGTTTCCTCTATTTTCTTTTCATTTTTTTGATCGAATCAGTTGAACACTTCTCTTTATCGAAACCGTAATAAATACATATTAAAACGTTGAAATATTTCATTTAATCAACAAGACAAAATTATCTTAAAACAACTTTGAGCAATGAACTAGTCATGTATGAAATGAAAGTAGTCATTGTTCGATATACATTACCGTTTTAAAATTGTAGCTATATTTGAATTTGCTTTACATTGCCATGTCAAAATCGTACATTGTGTATTAAGGGCGGTAAA
>JALPQI010021058.1:0-15423 GCA_025490895.1 Thaumatotibia leucotreta
CTCGACCTTCTGTGTTTTCTAACGGGAAACGACCGTGAAAATGAGCCTCGGCAATGTAGGAAATCATTATAAATATGACAATTTTGTTTGGTTATATGCCAAACTAATTGCTACTTCATGAAAGTCAGTGTCAGTGTCAACTCAAGCGTGACAGGAAATAAAAATGATGCTAAAATAAAGCCTCGTTTGCACATGACAAGCGTGCAGAACTAAATTTTGGGCATAGACAGCTGCGTGTTCGTGATACGATAGCGATTCGCGACCTAATTAATATAATCTTCATAACCATTAGCAAAGTGAGTATACAGCTAAATATGAAATATAATTTAATAATAATATGTTACTTTTAGAGTATGGCACACTTTTCCTTGATATGCGCTCTATAGGCTGTCGCTTTCGACGGTACCACATTTGATTGATTGTACATTGCTACATTTTTTCAGTCACATGAATTTGTTTTACCGACTGAGCCAGCAATGGCTTAAATGTTGCTATCAACTTATTGTTAAGAGTATGTACCCCCTTAACAGACAGATCGGACGTGTTTTTTTAGCCTTTGCTGCCTGTCAGTGCTGTGACTGCTGTGTCCGTCTAGCTAGTGTCACTTTGTCTAGTTTGTCTAGTCTGTTTCGAATCAAGTGTTGAATTGCTGAAACTTCGATTTTTTCTATTCGAAATAATACAAATAGCAAAGCGCGAGTTTAAAAAGAATAATTAACAAATTGTGCTACTCTCTAATAATGAAGTTGGCAAAGTTGCATAGTTGAAAAGGAGGTATCTCCGTCTAGATATAAATTGTTTAAAAAAGAGGTAGTGTTTGTAAAATGTCGAGTAACTCTTTATTGTTTTCTCTTAATAATGAGGGCAAAGTGTATGCACTATCCACAAGTGGCTCTTGCTGGAGAGAATTCATGTACCTCGGTCTAGAATTCAAGACTTTATCAGCTGTGCCACATTTCCTTTGGGCAGTGGGAGGGGACCGGCAAATTTATCTCCACGTTCATGGATTAGAAATCCCCATCAGAGTACAGGAAGAGTCGTACGAAAATGAACGTTGGCTGCCACTTGAAGGGTTTAGCGGAAGACTCTTGCCAACCGATAGATATCACTTTTCTTCTCAAGATGGCACACAGGATAGAGCAATACAACGTATCCGACTGCCCTCCATGGCTTGGCAATGGGAAGGAGAATGGCAGCTGGAACTTACATTAGATGGACACCCTTTAGACCATGATGGATGGACCTATGCAGTAGACTTCCCAGCCCAGTTTGGGCCCACTAAGCAGTGGAAATCTTGTGTCAGGAGGAGAAAATGGATTAGGTATAGAAAGTTTAGTGCTATGAACTCCTGGTGTGCTATAGCACCCCTTCACAAAGACCCAACACAGGAACCATTTATTGATGTAAGTATTGGAGGTAATCAAATACCATTCGCAGGGCCTGGAACATTATCAGTGTGGGCAATTACTGCTCACGGGCGCGTCATGTACAGAGCTGGCGTAAGCACCACATCCCCTGAGGGCTTGAAGTGGATTAATATTAGCATTCCACCAAATTGTGATATTAAACAAATCTCTGTAGGAGCTACAGGTTTAGTATGGGCACTACTATGGACAGGCCGAGCCATAGTAAGAAAGGGTGTAACAAAAGATACACCCACAGGAGAAGCTTGGTTAGAAGTTAAGTCACCCAGTGAAACAAAGTTGACTGTTATCTCTGTAGGATATAATGCAGTTTGGGCTGTGAGTTCTGACAACAAGGTCTGGTTTAGAAAGGGTGTAGAAGGCAACACTGCTGGAACTTCTGAAGTATCTGCTATGGGCACTGGCTGGTTAGAAATCACTGGGAACATGACTCATGTGTCAGTGGGAGTGAATGATCAGGTGTTTGCTATAGGAGAGTCTGATAAGAGTATATATTGGAGAAGTGGAATCACACCTGCAGAATTAACTGGCAAAAGATGGAGAATGGTACAGGCCAATATGCAACTAAGTCGAACATCAAGTTCAGCAAGCATGGTTTCATCTGCATCTAATGCTAAGCACCACAGCTTGACTATGCTGAATGAAACAACTCAATTAAAGTCTCATATTAATATTCACAATTCTTGGGAAGAATCCCACTCTGCGCCAATAGAGCATACACTGCCAATAAAACCACCTAAAGAACACATTTCTAAAAAGACCACAACAGCTACAGATATTGATCTGACAGGCAAAAGTTATGAAACAACTCTGAAAAATCCTCGAGCTTGGAGTCCAGTGCGGAGTGTGGGCTCAGTGGTTGGGATGGAAGCTCAGCCAGACAGTGACAGCAGTGTGTTTGATGTGGACTCTGGCATGTATTTTGATGAGGAAGTTAGTCAGACAGCTTGGGGAACATGTGACACAAATTGGACTTTTGTTGAGGCTGGGGCATGCTGCATTGATCCAGTGCAAGTACCACATTGGTTTACAGATTGTCAAAACTCACTTAATTCAGACTTGAATGCTAATTGGCGTATTCAAATATTAGATTGTTTAAAAAATAGGAAAAACCAGGATCTTGACTTATCCGACTATGGTATTGCTATTGATGAGAAAGGTTGGACTCGTAGCTGTGAGGCTAGATTAATCACTGGTAGTAATGCTGGAGAGGACTGTATTCTTTCACTGTATTGGCATGCCTTGGAAAATACAGGGACATTATCAGTGTTTAAGCCGGATGGTACAATCAAATTTATTTTGAACTTGGGTGAAGTTACAAGTGTTACATCAGCCTCTGAACCAGGCAGCCCTAGGTTAGCCTTAACAGTGCCACGGCAAAATAGAGATGCAATAAAGATACAGTTCATGACAGAAATGGAACAAGAAGAATGGCTCAATGTGCTGGTGGATATAACATCGCAAATAAACGGACTATCTGGAAAACCATCTGCAAGTTCAGTGTGGGTTGTTACTAGTTCTGGTGACATACTGAATTGGGATCCAATGCCAGGCCAACAAAACACTGAAAACAAAGCATCCTATAGCAAAGAATATCAACTTATAGGAAAAAATATAGTTCCTGGATTTGTAACAACACTAGACAATAATTTCACACCAGGATCCTCCCTCAAAATTGTTGGCAGCTTATTTGATGAAGTTGGTCGGTTTCATGTAAATTTACAAGGCCCAGAGGTAAAAAAACAGCGTCATAAAATTGAAACAGAAGTAACAGAAATTCATTTTCATTTTAATGTTAGATTTGATGAGAATACAGTGGTGTGCAACACAAAGACCTCTGGTAACTGGGGCATCGAAGAGCGTTTTGATTTACCATTAGCTCCTGGACAAGAATTTACCCTCAACATTACTTGTATTAGAGAGGGCTTCAAGGTTGTTGTTAATGAGAAGAAAGTTTGTTTTTATAGGCACAGATTAGCTCCAGATAGCATAACGTCAGCATTAATTTTAGGCCCTATGAAACTGTATACAATGGAATACACCTCCCCTAGTCCAATTATTGGTCCAGATGAAATGTATTGGCGGATGATGGGCGGATACATGAGAAGAATAGAGAGTGCCCAAAATGGTGTAGTTTGGGGAATAACACATGACCACAGAGTTTGGGTCTATACTGGGGGTTGGGGTGGAGGTGTTTTGAAAGGTAACTAATGTCAACTAACTTTCGTACGTGTCATCCATGCATTAGTTTAAGTAGCAACTAGGTATATTTCTCATAATTTAAACATGTCCATAATTGATCCACAGGAATAGGTAGCAATGATGGAATAAATTCAATGAATGATACTCAAACATACTGCATATATGAGAACCAGCGTTGGAATCCCTTGACAGGCTACACGTCAGTTGGCCTGCCCACGGACCGCTACATGTGGAGTGACATAACTGGTAAACATAAGAGAACGCGAGAACACACCAAGCTGTTAAGTCGTCATTGGCACTGGGTAAGTTCTGACACAGGTCAAAATGCTCTCTGCTATGGGAACAGTTTTAACACCATGGAGTCCTGAATCGTGAATTAATTTGCCCTGCAGATTCTAACTGCCCAAACTATTCAAAATAAAATTACTAGTTTGAAAACTACACATACCGTCTTATACCAGTAAACTGAAACGTAATTGCATGGGCATAGGGTTCAAATTCATGGGTCATATAAGTATTCAAATGCGGAGAAGTGTCGCGACACCCGCCACCGCACGATGACACTTCCTTGATACTCTTGGTACCCAACAAAGTGAGCCGTATACTACTTACTATTACGTTAGTTTATATAATGCTAATGTGTGATACATCATTTACAAATGGACTGTTAATCGTTTTTAACCCCTCGTGCGCGGCGATTTTTATTTTCTTATAGTTTTCCCGTACACGGATCCCTGCTCCCGCATACGATGACTCGATGAGTTAATACAATAATCGTTAATATTATATTTATTTCAGATATCTGAATGGATGGTGGACTATAATACTCCCGGCGGCGTGGACAGTGACGGCTGGCAGTACGCGACCGACTTTCCGGCACCGTACCACGGGAAGAAGATATTCACAGACTGTGTCCGACGCCGGCGATGGTACAGGAAAGCTCAGATAATAACGGAGGGTCCGTGGGTCCGCGCTGGGAGCACCCCTCTTTTGGACATATCTTTATGGGTAAGTATCTTACTTACTCTTATACCTGTCTGAATTAAAGGTAAAATAGCCTTTTTTTTGTTAAGGTCAGTGCGGCTAAGTCCGGCATATTTTATTTTGAAGGAAAGTCCGTTATATGCGTCTTAATACTGTTCAATTAGGGTCGGAAATCAGTTGGTAGACGGACTTTCCAGATAGACCGTCTTACCCGCATTGACACTATATCCAAATAAAAAGTTATTTCCCTCCCTGGGTTCCAATTCCAGTATTATCTATGTGTAAAGATATACATAATAAAATAGAGGCAAACATAATGAAAGAGTTGCATTATATTCCCTTTTTATGAAAATTGTTTAAACTAGCATACCTCTAGGTACGTCTCGCCACTATAATGCCATAAATAGTTTTTTTATTGAACTTTGGTTTATTGTCCAGGATGAAGGTCAGACGACATCAGTTTGGGCAGTCACGCTAGGTGGGGACGCGATATACCGGACAGGAGTCACGGTCACAACCCCGGCGGTAAGTTTTCTCAGCTTATCAGTTGTTAATTACTGCGTCCAGTTAAACAGATGTACATGGATAATTTGAGTTTGCATTATATTTTATCACACCATGATGAAACCATCATCTTCATTATCGTCAGAATATGTCAGTCCACTGCTAGATTTAGGCCTCCTCTATTGACTATGCGTATAGACGCATTAGACAAATGTTCATAATGGGCAAGCGGATTGGCGATCGAAGTAATGTGTCTACTATGATGACGCTGCCCATCATCAATCTTTTATTAAAGAATGGTCTGTGACACTTCAATCGCCTTCGTTACGACACCCGTAGGAGAAGTTGGGGTGGTGACAAATGTATTCTTACTACCGTCACACCACGGCCACGGCCACACGGCCATCGATTATCTTATTCATATCCGAGAGAGACGCATAAGTCGCATGACACAATATGTACATGCCATAAATAAATAAATATTAAATAAATGTACCTACAGGGCTACTATAAACCTACTGACTGCTTGTATGCAAGGAAATTTTAATATTGCATAGTTTCTAATCTGTTGTCCTAATCTATGAGAGGATAAAAAGTTACCTGGGACCACCCAGGTAACTTTTTCTCGTGTAGTAACCATACTATGACGTACTAATGCGATTCAGTTTAGGTTCAGAGAAAGGAACAGAGATATATGACTCTTATAGCCTTGTCCCTTTCTCTCGACCTAAACTGCATTAGTACGTTATGGTAACCCCCTGTACTGTATTTCAGGGTAACCACTGGGAACACATTAGCAATCCACAATCCTTAATTGCAATCAGTACGAGCTGCGGTATAGTCTGGGCGGTAGGCCGTAAAGGAGAACTTTACTACAGAGACGGCATTTCCACGGACAACCTTGCAGGTTCCAACTGGAAGCTGATTGAAGCGCCTAAATGCACTATTGGTTTTTCGCACAAGACGAATGTTACTGCAAAGTCAGTGTCTTTATGTAATGGCAACGCTTGGGTGATTTTAACCAACGGCATAGTGGTCGTTCGCACTGGTATAACGAAGACCTGTCAGGAGGGAATACAGTGGAAATATTTAACAGGTATGTATAACTATTTGAAATGTGTTTTATTTGTTAATTAGTGTTAATCCTGTAGTTGTAGATCCAGCTTTAAGGCAAAACTAACCTATTAATATGGACTATAATACGGCATTGTGTGTGTATAATAATGTATATATATGCTTGAGTATAATAACCCTGTTAAAATTCTAGTTCCATTAACGGACGACACGAGCATGCATTCGGTAAAAGCTTTATCACTGCATCGATTAATAATGCAATTATTCGGTAGGTATAATTACTAAAAAATATCTTGATACAATTTCAATATCCATTCGCTACACCCGACATTAGACTCACTAGTTTTACTACAGTAAATATTAATTAAATACTTATTAATAATTTTTGAACGCTGACATAATGGTACATTACGATACACGTGCGAAAAAAGTACGAAGCGATAAATTGAAACACGGCCTAAGGGACTTAGAAATCGACACGAGTTACATTAAGAAATGAACCGTTTCTGGCATTAGTGCGTAAAAACAGGACAACCTGTACTTAATACATGCGAAAAGGAAATTCGTAACTTGTGTCGATTTAAAACACTCCCTTTGGTCATATTTTAATTTATCGCCACTAGTTTAGAACTTAATTTTTTCGCACTTGTATCGTAATGTACTATTGTCTTGTAAGTGTGCAAACTGAGCCAACGTTCGAGCGGAGCTGGCAGCGGGGCGTCCATGTTAAACAAATGCATATCTATGTGCGTGGCCTGAGTGCACGCCCACGGCGCGCCGCTCGACGCTCGCCACTTACACGGCACTGGTTTCACCGCGAGCTACTAAGCTATGAACTATCGGCTACAAATACAAACACGAACAAAAGATACGCACTCTCGTGTAAATAAAAGAGACACGGCGATACTCGCCCAGCTATCAGCTATCACCGCCGGGCGAGTATCGCCGTGTCTCTTTTATTTACATGGGAGTGCGTATCTTTTGTTCGTGTTTATAGCCGATAGTTCATAGTTTAGTAGCTCGCGGTGAGACCAGTGCCTAACGCCGCGGCCACGACATCGGTCTAAGGCGACCGGCTTAGCGGAAAACGTATGGTGCTCCCTCTCGTACCCATATCGGCATTCCGCTCCGACTCATGGATTTGCTCGCCGCTGGTCGCCTTAGACCAATGTCGTGGCCGGGCCTTTACACTTACACTAACCGTTTCGTTCTTTAGTCGGTAGTCAGTCGAAGGCGCTAATCACGGTGAAGCGAGTGGATAAATACGCAACGACTGAACTGATCGTTCTATTCGCAGATAACGAGATGAGTTTCAAGCAAGTGTCGGTCGGGGGGCAGGGTGTGTGGGGAGTGGACGGGGAAGGGGTGCTGCAGCGGCGGCTCGGTGTGTCGGGCGCCAGCGCGGCGGGCGCGGCGTGGAGGCCCGCGCTGGCCGGCGCCGGCGCCGTCCTTCACGTGTCGGCCAGGGGGCGCCCGCTTTAAATATTTATTCGACAATTTATAAATTAGCGTTTTCGATACTTTTTCTGCCACCAGGCGGCACACTGCACAGCTGTCAGATTCATACTGTACGTTCAATGACATTAAATAATAAATGGACGCACAGAGCCAAACAAAAAAAACCAAGAAAAGTGGCACTAAAAGTCATTTCTATCATGTTTCAGTTGAAGCTAATAACGCTCACTTACAATAAACTATAATAAAAAACTTTGTGAAGTGAGCAATAAGTGTCAAATTTGCGAACAACACCGCAAAATAGTAGAAACTTTTTATGTTTAAGGAATAATGATGCTATACCGTAAGGTGACCAAATGTCAACTGTCAGAACTGAATAGCGGAGCAAAAGGACCGCAATATTTACTTCTGCAGCCCATTTTTTGGGGCCATTTTTTTGAGCTGTTTGGGGATCCACTTATAAATTCTAAATCAATGTGTACGTTTATATTTTGAGAGTTCGTTGGATACAATAGTGCTGCCATCTGTCCTATAGTGGCAGAAAAACTATCAAAGCCCCTCATTATGCCCGCTTTCCATTGTGAGCAGAGTGGACTCATTGACCAGTTTTGCAGAAAGCAACCAACTACTATTGTTTGTCAATCTGAATTAAGCTTTATCTTACCTAGTTTCTACACTGTCAAGAAATCTAAGTTGGTAGTTTTCTGCATAAATATGGCTCCGTTTATCTTTTACCGCTGTGTGACTCACAGCCGTAAACTGCAAACTATCTAGTAAGTACTTAGCCAGCGATGAACGTGAAACAGATTTATGAGTCTGGTGCGCTCGCAGTGAAAGGCGAACATTAATCATTGTGAAAACGCGTTGGTACTAAAGCTTGAAAATTGGCTCGATTTTATTAACTTTTAACTCCAAAGTTGTCACCAAAGATGAACAATCTACGCAAAACAGGGTGAGGCTTAAGTACAATGAAATTACCAAACTATTTATATCTATAACTTCGTATGACTGTCGAAATTTTTTCGAATGCAAAACTTGGCAGTCGTTGGTTATAAAAATAAAATTGACCCATGCTCAAGGCGTCCCTATTGAGATCTCTGAAATATACTTGTGATATAATCTTCCGAGTTAGACTGCAGTTAAAAGGCTTCTATTTATTGTGCTCATATCGAATTAAATTTATTTACGCCCCAATATTTTAGGTAAGTGTCTATTATATTTAGCAAAAACGGACCTACCCTATGAACTTAAAACCGAGTAAATAATTGACTGAACCTGAATATACCATTTTTATCTGTTATACCCGCTTATTGAATCAATCAAAAAGTCACTTCGCACACAAAGCATGCTAATAGTAATAGATGGTACTCCGTAAGTAGTTTTGAGATATTGATATTAATTATTTTTTCGATTCCAGTGATATTATGAGTGTAAAATGTATTTCTAGTCATTAAGGAAATTGTTAGATACGTTAAGCTCTCATTTCTAGTATAAGCTTGAACAGAACAGTAATATAATAAAAATATGCATTTTACAGTGTTCATATTTTGTTCGTCCCACTTTTGAATCGGTCCTACTGTTATTTATGTACGCACGAGAATACCTCTTATTGTTTGCTGGTTTGTGCACCTACAGTTGGTTGCATAACTGAGTCAATACTAGTACCTCAGTAAGGGTGCGGCTCCACTGACGCGGAGCTGTGAAAAATTCAATTCATTGAAGAATGAAATTCAAAATTCGAAACATGGTGATGCGCTCTCATTGGCCTAGCTCGCACAGCTCGGTGAACTTGCTCCATCGTAAGCCGCGTCTCTGCCCTCGGCTAGTCTGTGGCAATGAGTAGGCCGATTTCAAATAAAAAATAAAACAATATATCCACGCAAGTGTGTAAAGTTCAAATACAGTTTTGACACTGGTGACGTGGTATCCGAGGGCCTGCTTATGTATTTGGCGTGGTGCGGTAAGGTTAATACTATTCAGTATTTTCTGTTGTAAATCGTAACACTAAGTCAATCTTATTTAAATTAACTTATGAATTAAGTGAGAAGCAATGTACTTCAAACCATTTATTATCTCTTCAAATGCAATGACAGGTCGCGGCCACTCACAGCGTTTGACAAAGCCCGAATGATGGCAACACACTGTATATTTCTAGGTTTATTTTTCTTTGCCTCTTTCGAGATTTGTTAGCTACAATATTTTTTGAATAATTGATATTGCATGCGTTTTTTTTTTCTGTATTAAGATGTATGGAAATGATTTAAACATTTATTTTTTATACTGTTTATTCTTAACAATTTCACCTAATATGAGTCAAATAACTTCACGAGCTTACACATACATAATACGGCGGCGTTGAGTAAAAATGTATGACTGTATAATTTATTTGCCAAAATTGCTGTTCTATTATAATCGGTACTCAATTAATTTTATAATGTTTATAGTTGAACCAGCTTTTGTTACAAATAATTATGTCCATCATATATGATCACATTAAGTGGTATAATTTAAATGAGGAAGTGTGAACAAGTCTAGGGGAACTAAACTCGGGAACTTCGCGCTCAGTGGCTGGTGCATTCCACAAAAACGACATCATTGTCGGTGACGTTACGCGTGCCAACTACCTTAATAACCTTCACAAATCTGAAGAACATTTCGTTAAATATAAAGCTACTTATTAAATTATATCATGACAAATTTTGGCTTATGCTTTATTAAAATATTAGAAAAAAGAACGTCACTCTCGGTGGAATGCTCCGGCTACACTTATTATAATGCTATTGAAATTGAAAAAAATACTTAAACAACTGTTGACAAATCCTCCAAATTATTTAACTCTCGGCAAAATAAAACCATAACTATCGCGACACGTTCTATAATGTAACTAGATTTAGTTTTACAGCAAGTAATCTAATTCATATCTTATGAAGTGATTGTTTGGATCGTTTTGTATTCGGGGGTAGCCGGCCACCAGCGCATCTTGGCCGCCGATGTAAAGCGTGTTGTAAATCTTCCAGTAAACGTCTCGGACTTTTCTGGCTGGGTGGAACAAACCCTAGAAAAAACAACAGTGATTAGATTCTTTATGCACATTTAATACAATTATTTAGAAAAGTTCGTGTATAGTCCAATAAACGAACGACCGGCAATAATATCTTCCATAGCTAAGGTCGCTAAAATGAGAAGCTATTATGTAGCTTGAACTAAAACGAGTAGTAGTGGAAACAATGTAAATGTTTTGAAAATTGTTCAATCATACACTTCCCATTAAGTTAATACAAGCTGGTGGGTGTGCACTGTTGCAGTTTCCAACATGTGTACCAACCAATTGGAATTCTAGGCTACTCTTGAAACGTGTTAGAGAGACAACTAGTAAAAGCCGCATTTTCACTTAAGTCTCCTGAACGAGCATTCGTTCGTTCTTGTGCAGATGAAAACAGGATTTCACATAGCAAAATGTTCGCTCGTCAGCCCACGAACAAGTGAATGCTTACTCAGAACACTAAGTGAAAACGCAGCTTAGATTCCTCACTTGCTTTATAGCGCTTCTATACTTTGACGTAGTTGCCGATTCAATGTATATGCAGATATACAGTCGACGTCAAAGATATCATTACGGTTTAGGTGCCAAAACATATTTACACGACCTTAATGTCAAGGGAATAAAGTCGTGTAAATATATTTTTGGCACCTAAACCGTAATGACATCTTTGACGTCGACTGTACAGGCACTTACTTGCAGCGCGTACTGCAGTATCTTAATAGGTCCTAGCGCGACACGCATGCCCTCGACGGCGTCCATGAAGGCCTGCACGAGATGCGGCGACGTCTCGAAGATGTTGGGCCACACGTGGTTGAGCAAGTGCACGAGCCCGAACAGTTGCCGATGCAGTGTATGTAGATGTACTACTTACTTGCAGCGCGTACTGCAGTATCTTGATAGGCCCTAGCGCGACACGCATGCCCTCGACGGCGTCCATGAAGGCCTGCACGAGATGCGGCTACGTCTCGAAGATGTTGGGCCACACGTGGTTGAGCAGGTGCACGAGCGCGTCTCGCACCCGAACAGTTGCCGATGCAGAGTATGTAGATGTACTACTTACTTGCAGCGCGTACTGCAGTATCTTGATAGGTCCTAGCGCGACACGCATGCCCTCGACGGCGTCCATGAAGGCCTGCACGAGATGCGGCGACGTCTCGAAGATGTTGGGCCACACGTGGTTGAGCAGGTGCACGAGCGCTCGCACCCGAACAGTTGCCGATGCAGTGTATGTAGATGTACTACTTACTTGCAGCGCATACTGCAGTATCTTGATAGGCCCTAGCGCGACACGCATGCCCTCGACGGCGTCCATGAAGGCCTGCACGAGATGCGGCGACGTCTCGAAGATGTTGGGCCACACGTGGTTGAACAGTTGCCGATGCAGTGTATGTAGATGTACAGGCACTTACTTGCAGCGCGTACTGCAGTATCTTGATGGGCCCTAGCGCGACACGCATGCCCTCGACGGCGTCCATGAAGGCCTGCACGAGATGCGGCGACGTCTCGAAGATGTTGGGCCACACGTGGTTAAACAGTTGCCGATGCAGTGTATGTAGATGTACAGGCACTTACTTGCAGCGCGTACTGCAGTATCTTGATAGGCCCTAGCGCGACGCGCATGCCCTCGACGGCGTCCATGAAGGCCTGCACGAGATGCGGCGACGTCTCGAAGATGTTGGGCCACACGTGGTTGAGCAGGTGCACGAGCGCTCGCACCCGAACAGTTGCCGATGCAGTGTATGTAGATGTACTACTTACTTGCAGCGCATACTGCAGTATCTTGATAGGCCCTAGCGCGACACGCATGCCCTCGACGGCGTCCATGAAGGCCTGCACGAGATGCGGCGACGTCTCGAAGATGTTGGGCCACACGTGGTTGAGCAGGTGCACGAGCGCGTCCTCGCACCCGAACCCGTATACGCCGAGCGCCATGTGCTTTATTGCGGCGCACGCCGTTTGTCTGTGCACTAGGTCTCTGGAAATGTGAAGAGTTTAAGAATACAGAAACAGTGCCTTTAGGCTGGTTCCAGTGTCACGCGGACCGCCCGCGGGGAGCAATATGTTTTGAGTAGGGATGATGACTGTAATTAAAATAAATTGTTTAACATTATGCACGACATAATACACGAAGAAATTATTACTAAGATGTAGATTGCAGTCATTTTTGTACAGAACTTCTATTTAATAAATTAAAAAGAACTCAAAAGAGTAGGTCATTTGGCAGTACTCAAACGTGACGTCACTTTTGAGTATTTCATATAAAATTCCATAGTGGGATCGTTTTGACAGTTCGAAAAAAGATGCTGATTTGACTTGCCAGTCATCATGCCTATTAATGGCGCGTTTCAGACTGGCGCGGAGGCTTTCGCACGGATGGCTGCTCGCGCGCTTCGCATTCCCGTGAGCGTTTCAGTATCACGCGGAGCGCATGAGCGCAAGCGTCTGCGCAAGACAGTCATGGCGAGTCGCGAAGTGGACAGTTCGCGTCTGTACTCTGAAGCGGTCAGCGCGATACTGAAACGACTTTTGCGGATCGTACGCGCCTAGCACCTCCGCGCGGGCGGTCCGCGTGACACAGGAACCAGCCTTACACAGTGTACGGTCAGCAAAAAGAAAGGTCACCGCTTTTCGACTGTATCATTTGGAAGTTAACCGTTTCAGTGCGGATGACACGCCAGGAGTGTCATCAAAGTTTTTAACGAATGGCGTGTGACACGAGAGGAGTGTCATTTTAAAATCGACTAAAACTTCTTCAAATTAAGTTTCAGAAAGGTTCACCCCGAACAAAATTATTATTGTTTGCCATGTAGAACAAGCTAGTAGCCTTCGTTTCTGGAATATTCAAAATATTTTATTATTTTTTCAAATTCAGTTGTTAACAACCTTTTCAAGCAGCACTATTTTTACGCGTCAGCGTTTCAGTGCGGATGACGATAGGCGTGCGTTATTATATGCAGTAAGGCAAACCTGTCGCGTGACGCTGTTACAGTCAAAAGCTTTTGAAAATGGAAGACGCAATGAAATTATTAAAATAAAACTATAAAGAAAAAGTTAAAGTTTATTTATGTTCGTGTTCAATAACTTATATTATAACTTAACTTATAAATAACTATTATAACTTCTAAATACTGGCTGTGGACGACGAAAACTATCTACATTTGTTTTCGTTTTGACATATTAATAAAACATCGAAAGTGGTTTTTGTATGCAGTTGCATGGGAAAAATAATCTTGTTCTTAATTATCTGGCCATGACTGTATAAAAAATTCGCACAATCCCTTTTTTACAAATATCAAATGTTGGGTAAGTTTCGGTATACTTAAGTAAATAGTTTGAATTGTGATTTTTAGTACGTGTTTCTAATGAAACGATTCCAAGATATTTTCATATTTGTTTACAACAAAACGCATTTACACTTTGTATATTTTAACACGTGTGTCAAAACACGAAGCTGGAACGTATCACTATGTTCAAACAATGGCGCAGCGTTTTTCTGTTACTTTTTCCATATTGGGGCAAAATTTGGGTCTTAGACTACCGTTAAGAACACTAGGTAAATGTTATATATCGACACTGGAAATTTCAAATGTCGTAAGGGACAAAGGTCCACCTTTCAGGAGAGCCAAAAAACAAAAACCAAAATTTAAAAAATCGTAACTTTTTACATATTCATCCGAATTAGATGGTTCTTATATACATAACTACGATAAAGCTTTCTCTTTATTAGACAATTAGGTATACATATGTGTAAACTCAATAGTTTCGGAGATAGTGTCCCTCACGCAAGAAATTTACTAGACAAAAAATGTCTAGTATTTTTATGAAAATCTGTTACGACATAAACGAAAACACTACCTCTTTGTCGTAATAACATGCTACATTACAACTATTTTCTGTTGTAAAGTCATTCTAGTTTCCAGATTAATTGAAGTAAGTAGCTTAAAAATGCAAGGAAATATAAAGTTGTGTACTTACAATTGTATTATTTTCATAGACGGAGATCGATTTCACGTGTAATTTATTATATTTTAGATAACCCGTTACAATTTATAGGAAATAAAACCAAACATGTTAGGTATGTATATATTTTAGTCAGCTTAGTGTTGTGAAAAGAAGAAAACATATATCGAGAGCAACCTGAGCCTGAAACAAAAACATCTATATTAAGAAAGAAATTCTGGATAAGTAATCTAACTGCTTCCGCGAAGATCTATGACCCTTTTTGATGATACTCGTGCTATTCAGACGTGCGGTCAAAGGAACTATCGAATCCTTAGGGAACGAAACACTGACTGAAAACCTACATTTGTAGACCAAAAAATGATCAAGGAGCGCTGAGTTAGTGCAAGCCATTCAAATCGACTGGAAATTATGAAATATTTCCTACATTATCAAAACGAAATCAAGGCGTCCTCCTTCCGCACCTGGTAAAATATTTCGGGCAAGCATTGCATTGGGGTTTATACTGAGAAAATGGACTAGTGTCAAGGTACGCTTTATACCAAAAAGCAGGGAAAACGAGTGTAGATAATACTCGTTCTAAGTCCTTCAAACCTATTAGTCTAACATCTCTATTTCTTTCACTACTTGGTGGCAAGATCGCTAAGTCTAAATCAACATGTTTACCAAAAACTACCCCACTTGACTAACACTTGGCATGACTTGAGTAATTCTTTACTGCACTAGTAAGAAAATAACAGAAAGAAATAAAACAGAAATAAGCTAAGCACACGATAC
>JALPQI010021059.1:0-17759 GCA_025490895.1 Thaumatotibia leucotreta
TGAACAATAGAATAGGCCTAGATCCGCGAAGTTGCGAGTTTTATTAAAACAATACATTAAAATGAATTGTTCAGTGTGTTCGGAACCAACTGAAACTGAAATGTTAAGATGCCTTTCATGCAAAGATACATATCACTACAAGTGTCTTGGTATGACTACATTAATGTATACTGAAAATATAAAGGAGCTTGAACTTTCATGGCGCTGTCCTTTATGTACGAATGTTACAGCACGTCGGAAAAATGACAATACACTGGTCAGCAAACAGTTCTTCACCACAACATTAGATGACACAAATTCTTCGATGAACAACATGTCAATAGATAATTTACTACATGATTGTTCGGTGCAATGCACCTTCAACACGTTTTGTGCCGCGTGCGGCGCGTGCGCCGGCTCAGCAGAATACGCGTTGACCAATAGTTCGCAATAACCCAAATTCAGTGCACTTTTCGGATCCGAACCGGCCGGGTGCATTCGACCAAACATTAACATTTTCAACATATTTTTAAACATTCATACAACTTTAATATTCATTAATTTAACACTTTAAGAACAATAAACATTTTCTCTACTTTCCTCTCGACTTTTAACATTCATCGCGAGCCCGCACCCGCACATGATACAACCACATCAGGTACGTTTGATGACACCGTCGGCTCCTTATCTCAACGCCGTTCGAAGCCGGCGCAATCACCTATCACCTTAGAGCAAATAGGTGCACTTTTAGACTTCAAACTGCAAATATTTCATGCTACTATTACAGACAAAATGAAACAACTCATACAAACAGAAATAAACACAGCCATCACCAACCTTCGGCAGGATTTCATTATTGAGAACAATAATATACATAAAAATCAACAAAGTCTAAGGCAGAAACTCGACGATACCTTGTCAAAAATTGATTCCTTAGAAAGTGAAAATAATAAAATTAAAATAGAATTACAGCAATTACACTCGCATATTTCAAACACGGGCACGCAGGATTTTACTCCGATAAATAATAGGGAGAATGAGAAAAAAATTGTGATATATGGTTTAGACGAGCACTACAAAGAGACCGAATCAACACTAATTCGCCGCATAGACAACATGTTTAGTGACCTTTTAAATATAAATATCAACGGATTCATTGAATCAGTCAATCGGATCAGAAGAAAAGGAAACCGACGGCCTATTGAAGTCGAGCTTATTAGCAAACGCATGACTCACTATGTATTACAAAACAAATGCTGCTTTAAAAATACTGGGTGTGGAATTTCTGAAATGTTAGACAACGAGGCTTTACAAAAAAGAAAAAAATTACGGGAAAATCTCCTAGCTGCACGTCGAAAAGGACATTACGCCGTGATACGCAACAATAGGATATATATATACAGGTCTGAATTCAACGCCTCGACACAGGATCCTCGAAAAGTCAGTTCCCTCAGTTCAGAACCAACCGACGGTCGAGACTTAGACAACTCACAGATTAATCCTGAAGTCGTCTGTAATAATGAAAACACACAGAGTATTTATTTGAACGACAATAATAATAGTGATTTTTTTCGTAACAAATAGCATATATGTCTTGCATCAGAATATAAATGGACTTGTAAATAAGGCTGATATATTATGTGTGCATCTACAGGAATTTGTGAAGTCTGGAACTCCCATAGACATATTATGTATAACAGAACACAATATGAAACAAGGTGACGAAAGCCAACTCCTAGTCCCGAATTTTAAACTTGCGGCTTTCTTCTCCAGAGATAATCGAAACGGCGGCTCTTGTATATTAATAAAAAACACTTACTCATATAAAATATTTGATAGCATCTGCGCTCAGTCTATATCAAATGTATTCGAATGTTCTGCAATAGAGCTTACACAGCATTGTTATTGTATGTATATATAGAGTACCAAACAATAATGCCATAAAACTTAAAATATTTTTTGAAAAAATGTCTAATATTTTAAAGGAAATTTGTAGCTGTAATAAGAAAGTTATAACATGATACTTTAAAGCGAACTAAATATTCATTAGAATTTAAGAATGTTTTAAGTAATTATAATCTTAAACTAGGAATATCGGAAGCAACACGATTACATAGGAATACTTGCATCGATAACATAATTCGTAATGTACGGAACGGAATAGCAAAGGTAATAGAATTAGCTTTATCGGATCACACAGGACAGCTTTTCAAATGTCCAGTCAAGACCACTCCACTTCTGTCACATTGGTATATCACTAGAAGAGATTTAAGTGCCCAGAACATAGACAAGTTTGTCGAATGTTTAAGTAATATTAATTTTAACAATGTGTACATGGCAAACACTGCCGACGAGGCGTTTAATAGGTTTTCAGAGATTTTTGAACTTTTCTATAACCTATGTTTTCCGTTAAGACAAATAAAAGTAGCGTCAATTAATAGGCCTAAGTGGATAAGTAAAGGAATAAGAAATTGCTGTAAAAAAAAGCGAAAGTTATTATGGAAATGTCGATTAAACCGAAACCGGGCAGACTGCATATATTTTAAGGAATACTCTAAGAGACTCAAAAAATAATAACTTTAACCCAGAAATTTCAAAATGACTATTTCATTAAAAATTCAACGAATAAATCTAAAGCAACCTGGAGCATCGTAAACAGAAATAAAATAAGATGCCCTAAAAACTGCATAACCTGCATAAAATGCGGTGATAATACTATAAACGACCCAAGCCAAATAGCACAAGTTTTTAATAATAAATTTATTGATCAAATTAATTCTAAATCACTTAATTCAAATAATAATGATAATTCTACCATGACATTTCTCTTTTTTATGCCCCCAACTAATCCTCAAGACATTTACTTAATAATTGCCGCTTTAAAAAAGAGAAATTTTTAAAGCGGCAATTATTAAGATTTTTTAAGAGTACAGGATATGATGGAATAACCACAAATGTTGTTAAAAAAGCTGCGGTTGTTATTGCTTCACCTTTAAGCTTCATCATAAACATGTGTATCGAACAAGGTGCGTTCCCCGAAAAATTGAAATTTGCCGTTGTTAGACCACTTTTCAAAAAAGGGGCGAAGGAAAATGTAATAAATTATGGACCAGTGGCTTTATTACCGATATTTTCTAAGATTATAGAAAAAGTGATTTATAAGACCCTATATGTATAATTTTTTTGAGATAAATAATTTATTCACTCCAGAACAGAAAGGATTTAGGAAAAATAAATCAATTAATATGGCCATCTATGATCTCCTTCAAACCGTGATGACTAAAGTAGATAAAAGGATACCGGTTTGTGCTCTCTACATGGATATGTCGAAAGCTTTTGACTTTGTTAACCACCAGATACTTTTGTCGAAACTATATAAATACGGAATAAGAGGAAATGTCTATAACCTTTTAAAATCATATCTGTCTGGACGCAAACAATGCACACAAATCGATCGGATATGAATGGAGACCAAAAAGGAAATAACATACTCATCTGATTATAGAGAAATAAGCTATGGCGTGCCACAGGGAAGTGTTTTAGGCCCACTTCTCTTTCTAATATACATTAATGACCTTCCTAAAGCTATAAATCACCCAATGGTGCTATTCGCTGATGACAGCACTGTTATATTTAGTCAAAAAAATGCCTACGATCTGCATGTGGCCTTCAACGTGACGCACCATGTAAAAAACATTTTATAGAGCTCAAGACATTAACTTTGCCATGTCTTTATGTGTATGAAGTAGCAATGTATGTTAAATGTAATATAACCCAATTTAAAACTTAACAGTTTACGGCATGAAGTCAAAATTAATTATAAGTCGTCGAAAACAGCTTTTGTGTCAAAAAGTATAATTGCCATGGCACCTCGAATTTTTAACAAATTACCAGCAGACATCTTAAATTTAAAAAATGTTAAAGAATTTAAAACCGCATTATTTAACTTTTTAGTGTCCAAAGCATACTACTCAATTAATGAATATCTAACTGAATGACATTCCTTTTTGTAAATAATAAATATGACGGGATACCCCCTATCGACAGCCGAGCTAAGATGGGTAGGATTTTAGCTATCTGCCTCCCAGCTATTCATCGCTAACAGTACTCTGAATACTGTATTTAAGCAACTACGCATTTGCGCATGTAGGCAATACTGGCATGTAGGCATGGACTCATAATTGAAACACAACACACGTGACTTACTATGTTTTTTTTACTAGGGAAAAATCTGACATTTCAGGATTTGCTCCCTGGTCGAAAAATGTTCGACGGCCTGGCTAAACGGTGAGACCTAGGTGGGGGGTGCTCGACCAAATGTCATAGGGAACTGCCGACAGTTTTTGAAGCCGCAAAAATTTTTGCGAAAAAAAAAAAAATTTTGCACCAAATTTTCAAAATGGTCCTTCGAGCCTGATTTTTTTGTGGTAGAATCTCTAAGGGACCTAGATTTAAGAAAAAGTGTTTTTGTGATTCTCGGATCCAAGATGGCCGCCGTAGGGCCCGTCAAATGTTGTATGGGAACTCTTAAACGGGGGGAGATAGGTGGGGGGTGCTCGACCGAATGTCATAGAGGACCCCGAGAGCCATTCGATGAGCAAAAAAATTTTGCAAAAAAAATTTTTTTTTTTTTCGAAAAAATTTTTTTCATCCGATCTTGCTGGAAATCGCTGTGCGTGACTTTTGGGCTCTTCAAATTCCGAAAAAAAATTTTTCAGATTTTTTACGCAAAAAAAATTTTGTATGGATTTTTCGAAATAATGGTCCGATTGCGCTGAAATTTGGCATGCGGGCATCATTTGAGCCCAGGAGTGATAATCTGAAAAAAAAATTGGAAAAAAATTCAAGATGGCGGCGACCCCGAACAAAAAGTCAAAATCCCAAGTAAGTTAAGAGAGCCCGAAGGGCGAGCTTCAGGCCGGGAGGCCGAAGGCTGACCCCGCGGAGGGCCGAAGGCCCGGAGCTCCACTCCCGGGGCCCAAGAGGGTCCCCAATCCCAGTAATTTTGGGCGAGGCCGAAGGCCTCGCTGCAGGAGGGCCGGAACATTACCAGAAACAATATAAATCTATGTTAAGCGAGCCCGAAGGGCTAGCTTCAGGGTGGGAGGCCGAAGGCCGACCTTGCGGAGGGCCGAAGGCCCGGAGCTTCGATCCGAGTGCCCAAGCGTGTCACCCCCAAGTGATTTAAAGCGAGGCCGAAGGCCGAGCTCCGAGCAAATCGAGCTACCAAGCGTTCAACAACCCCAGTATCTTAATAAGCCGAGCCTGAGGGCCGAAGGCCCGATGGCGAGGCGCCAAGCTCGCGAAGGCCGAAGGCCGAGCTCCGCGTAGGGCCGAAGGCCCGGAGCGTCATGATCGAGGTGCTCCCCGCGCGAGCCCGAGGGCCGAAGGCCCGACGGGCGAGCCCACGCGGTGAAACTGCCCTTCCTAACTGTCTTCGAACCACAGCGAAGGCCGAAGGCCGAGCTCCGCGTAGGGCCGAAGGCCCGGAGCGTCCCGTAGAGGCGCGATAGCCTGCGAGGCCGGAGGCCGAGCTGCGAGAAAAGAAAGCTTTTCTACGTATAATAAAATCTGTGTAACTATATAAGCTGAGCCGGAGGGCCGAAGGCCCGAAGGCGAAGCTTCGTAGCCGCGAAGGCCGAAGGCCGAGCTCCGCGTAGGGCTGAAGGTCCGAAGCGTCCCTCAGAGGTGTGGCAGCTCGCGAGGCCGAAGGCCGAGCTGCAGGAGTCCAAGGCATCCATGCTACTCATTGAAAAAGTGTAACAAGAAAACGAATCGGAGGGCCGTAGGCCCGACGATTCGTTTCGACAATCTGCGAAGGCCGAAGGCCGAGCTCCGCGTGGGGCCGAAGGCCCGGAGCGTCCCTCAGAGGCCTGACAGCTTGCGAGGCCGAAGGCCGAGCTGCAGGAGTCCAGCTCAAAAGCCCAAAAACTGCAACATAAGTAAAAAATAATACAAAAACATTAATAAAAAAATAAAAGAAAATAAAAAACACATCTCCACGGCCTCGACCTCAGTCGACAAAAAGAGAGGCCCGCGAGGCCCTTGGGCCTCGCGCACAGAGCAAAAAACTAGTTTTTTATTACTACTCTGCTTCGCAAGAGTTAAACCACTGTCTGAGAAGAACCAGGAAGAAACTCAGCGGGTTGTATTGTTATCTTTTCAAATCATTGGTATTTACAATTTTAGATAATCACAATAGGTAACACTTGAAACATTATTAATTAAAACATGATTAAACAACATAGAAACGACTGGAGAGTTCTAAGTTTGAGTCCATGCTTCACTAATATCAAAACACAAAGAAATAAAGTCTTTCGTCAGGAAGAATGACTTTCTAAGTCTAACACGCGAATCAGAATGAATCATAAACACTGCGCCAGTGACCTTTTATACGGTCTGATCATAAAATACCTGCTCAAAGGCGGGTAGATCCCAATATGACGGTTAATATCTACCTGCATGGAACAAGCAAAGATCACTCCAAGCAAAACATTGCTTAACGTTTTCTAGATATCAAACTTTTAACAAATTAATTGTAAACATTGCAAATAACACTATTCTAATGTTTGACGACTCCACATGTCGCACAGCTCCGTGAAGACTGAAGCACGTCTCCGACACGGCCATACTGACAAGACAAGCGTCCTCGCTTGTATCTGAAACAAACATGTACACCAGTAGTCTTTGTCACCACTCGGTCACTCCTGACCAATTTTTCTGTCTACGTAAAATCAACTCAAGGGAAACAATTTTAATCTTAGCAACTGAATTTAGGATCACATTTAAGGTAAATTAACTATCACCAATTTAAATGCAAGATCAGACAAGTACCACCTGGCTTTCATAGCTACCTTTTACGTAAAACACATAACGGCAAACTTTCGGAAGCAGGTCTCTCATTCGTGGCCTATTGGTTATCACATAACCACACACTACGCGCATCCCCAAGGGATCGCCGAGTCAACCCTATGACTCTACGGTCTCTACAAGACCCGACCTCCACCAGAGCCTGCCACGTACCGCGTACCCACGGACTACCCAAAGATAGACACCGATTTCTAACGGGCTACGACTACGATCAGGCCTCTGGTATGGTCACCAACCGAACTGAGATCCTCGTCCTTCATGCCACAACAATCTTTATCTACTTCAATTGGTACTTGGCTTTCTAGCATTTTCATTAACAACAAAAAACATATCAGTATTCAATCATCATGAACTTCAATTTGTTTTACAATTTTGATAATGCCACCAGCTTAATTTTACCAGTTAAAGAAAACAAAATTAATTTAAATTAACGAATCAAGTCTAGTCAAGAGACTTCCTTATTAAAATAAAAATCACGTTTTTCTGTTCATCGAAAACTCATGTGACATACTCATCAATTACATTCAACAACTTCTTTCGTGGCATTACCAATTCTAACGCAAAATGGTAAAAATAAAAGCGAAAATAAAGTTGTAGTTTTCTTAGTAACCGTTTTACGGAAAACAAAATTCTAAGTTTCCAATGAGTACCTATGTACTCACATTACTAACAGAAAATTAAATAAACCACTTTGTAGTTTGAATTTTAACCAGTCAATAACTTCTTACTACTTTACTAGCCAGTAACCGACACAGTTCTACAATAGTCAAATGAAACACTTCAACAAACCAACGAATGGGTTGCAGTACTCACAGCAGTTACAATACTCCAGATGCTACACCCAGCAACTGAGTCTTAACAACCACCTCCATGGATGTCGCACAATCTAAACGCCTTGACCACATACACCATTAAACCAAACGCACGCCACTCACAATCGTGGCCGCATTGAGACGGAAAAAAAGATCCGATTTTACACCTACGACTACGAATGATAAATACAAAACATGATATAGTGAAGGTGAAAATAAAACTGAAGTTATCTTATTACATAATTGTTTTACGGAAAACAAAGTGCTAAAATTCAGTATTGTACTTTCATTGAGTAAGTATTAACATCACAATTTAGGTCTCAGAGCTGTATAGCTAAGTATTAGTGATTACTAAGTAGCAAGTTCAAATGTGGACTCAGCAAATGTCCGACTCACAACTACGATTAAGTTTCAGATGTGACACGGCTACACATAGCCGGGCAACTAACAGTTGCACTCAATGCGCGTCCCTCATGGACCGCCCATGCCGAGTTCACCCTCAGACTCATGGCTACACATAGCCAGGCAACTAACAGTTGCACTCAATGCTCGCCCCTCATGGACCGCCCGTGCCGAGTTCACCCTCGGACTCATGGCTACACATAGCCAGGCAACTAACAGTTGCACTCAATGCGCGTCCCTCATGGACCGCCCGTGCCGAGTTCACCCTCGGACTCATGGCTACACATAGCCAGGCAACTAACAGTTGCACTCAATGCGCGTCCCTCATGGACCGCCCGTGCCGAGTTCACCCTCGGACTCATGGTTTCACACGAAACCCGACCTCCGCCAGGGTTGATGGCCTACCGCGTACTCACGGACTGTAAACAGATACCGATTTCTACTGAGCTACGGCTACACATCAACCACTGGTACGGTCACATCACCATCTAAACTTAATCTTCATCAGATTGACACTGATCTGAACAAACTTCTAAATCTAATTCAATTTCGTCAGTCAAGCTCTGATCCCTAAATCGACCATGCGCGTTTTGTAAGTACGTCTCGAATATAATGATTTTAGGTTATAGCGATCACCATCATCATCATCATCACCCTTAGGAAATTATTATAACAGATCTCAATGCTAACATTGCTGTCTAATTTAGTTTTAATTTTATATTTCTTGCTCAAATTTTTCAATTTCTATGCACTAAAAAGGGTAAAAGCCCTTAAAGACTGCTACAACGTTAGTTTCACCAATTAGCTCAGGGCTCAAATAGCCAAACAAAATGTGAACTTCTCACCGGATTAACAACGTCTCTGTTGTAATGGTGTGGACACACCATGCATTGCACCACGTGTTCACGGTAGGAGGCAGCGACACCAGTCTTCATCCTCTGCCATGCCGTCGGGACACGATGGCAGCAACAGCCATGATGCCGGCAGGTTGCTCTGGTTCAACACGGTGAACTGAAAATATCAATTTGTACGGTATCAGTTTCATCATAGAGATATTTTGCACGCTTAACCTCATCACGAGACTAAAAAGTTGAGGTTAGAGTATTGGTATCTGCTTACACTTGTCATGAAAATAATAATGGGCTTTACTTTACTACAACCAAGTTAATCTTGCAAATAATTAAACGTTTTAAGAACACAAAAACTAACGTTACAAACAAATGTCAACGGTTAATTATTTTTAAATTTACTACTTCAAATTTTTCATTAAACCAATTGGAACGAAACCTGTCCTTTTATTTCCGTTGCTCCAAAACAACCAAAGAGTTGGCGTCACCAGTCCTTAATTTCTTGGACATATCGCAAGATATTGCGCTCGTTTCATCGCCACAGCATAGTCATCACGAACGAAAACGCAGACCACTCTCACAGTGATCTTGTTGATCTTGAAGTTGAACATCTGTAACGGTAATTTCACACGCATAGAAAACTTTTAACAACAGGCATGGATTGAAAATGTTTATCACGATCAAGAATTAATTTTTGGCACACTACAAAACAAAGTTATCTGCACGAATTTCAGAACTGCTAGTATTTCAAAACTAAGAAAGTAACAAGTATAGGCCATGATATCATTTTAAATTATTACAATTACTGTTTTTATTTTTCTGATCAGGTGGGTAGGGTACCTACCCACACATTGTTACAACAGAAATCACGAAAGAACAAGGCAGTTATTTAAATCACGACTCAAAGCAAACTGCAAAAATTGTGAATAATCATTACCTTACAAACTGTTGTCGATTTTAAACCTTACCGTTTACATGTGATACATTACCAGCAATCTTTGCTCCGTGAGCCTGGACTCTTTATCCCACTTGCTGATGACGGGATACCCCCTATCGACAGCCGAGCTAAGATGGGTAGGATTTTAGCTATCTGCCTCCCAGCTATTCATCGCTAACAGTACTCTGAATACTGTATTTAAGCAACTACGCATTTGCGCATGTAGGCAATACTGGCATGTAGGCATGGACTCATAATTGAAACACAACACACGTGACTTACTATTTTTTTTATTACTACTCTGGTTCGCAAGAGTTAAACCACTGTCTGAGAAGAACCAGGAAGAAACTCAGCGGGTTGTATTGTTATCTTTTCAAATCATTGGTATTTACAATTTTAGATAATCACAATAGGTAACACTTGAAACATTATTAATTAAAACATTATTAAACAACATAGAAACGACTGGAGAGTTCTAAGAGTCCATGCTTCACTAATATCAAAACACAAAGAAATAAAGTCTTTCGTCAGGAAGACTGACTTTCTAAGTCTAACACGCGAATCAGAATGAATCATAAACACTGCGCTAGTGACCTTTTATACGGTCTGATCATAAACTACCTGCTCAAGGGCGGGTAGATCCCAATATGACGGTTAATGTCTACCTGCATCGAACAAGCAAAGATCACTCTAAGCAAAACATTGCTTATCGTTTTCTAGATATCAAACTTTTAACAAATTAATTGTAAACATTGCAAATAACACTATTCTAATGTTTGACGACTCCACATGTCGCACAGCTCCGTGAAGACTGAAGCACGTCTCCGACAAATATATTTAATTTATGCATGCGGCATCTACTCATAAATATTTGCATGTCCTTGTGACTAATCATGTAACTCAAACTTATATGTGTTGGAAGACCTGTAAACTTTACCATGTTTTAGCAAATAAATTACTGATTACTGATTACTGAGATTAATTACTTCTCTCACAGTGCAAAGACGTAAAAAAAATCAGTTCACAAAAATGCCTTCAGCTTTAACTACATCGTATTAGATCAATATTAAGTGTTTTCCAACGTTATTATAAATCTTAAAGAACAGTCATCGCTTTCATAATTAGTTACTGTTGCGGTTTCATTCAGTCAGCAGTCAAATCGGCGATCTGCAGACGATGATTTCCCTGATGACTCATGACTAAATACTCGTCAATGAACCCACCAACTGCTGCAGAATTTAATAATGTAAATGATATGATTGTTTTGTCTTCGTCACCATAACAAAAAATGCGTTTTATTACAATAATTCTACATTTCTTTATCGTTTGGTTCAAAAAGAAGCGGCAAACCTATATAATGAGCAGAATTTATTGAAATAGGCCAACATTATAATTGTAAATTGTAGTAACTCTGTATTTGATCCGGCGCATACTGTCTTAAATATCACTTACAATAGAAATTTAAAAACAATTTCCGACGAAAAATGTCTCGAGTACACATACAACGCAAAAAAATAAATAAAATCCAACGTAAATAGTAGTATGTTAAACTTAAGACAAAACACCGATCTTAAACTCCGAAGTAAGTTGTGGTAAGTGATAACATACTACAGTATTCACCGGTATTTTTCATTTTTTTTTCAAAATTCATACTAATATATACACGATGATTCTTAATCCGTGATCAGGAGTAGAAAAACATTAAAATTTAGCCAAAACTAAACTTATTCGGCGAGGTCTCAAGTTATTTCTTCACTGTTTAATTAATTAAAAGTGAAAACCTAATTAAAACAAATTACCACTTAATACATGGTCATCCTACAGTATAAAGTTTAACTACGATACGTCAAGTGCCATCAGTATGGCGGGAAACGAGAATTTGACGGATCTTATGTCAATAAAGACTTCTATCCTACACATTATCTTATCAGTGCAACACTGATAACGACGAACATAATTGATAGGAGATTATGTTAACGTGCATTACCTAAACTTGGCAAAATCTTGAGCAAGTAAAGCAATTTGTTTTCATAAAGTACAATTTAATAATTAAATAAAAACAATAAAAGTGCATACCTGACCAACTAAAACAAAAAACATTATTTTAAACATAATTTAACAAGTGTTCAAAATGTCCACCGTGTTGTTCTTGATACAGATCCGTTTGATTGTTCCTGTGATTGGATTGATTCACTCGAAATCTTCTTCAGCAAAGAATCTTAAGATTTGTTGATCCAGATCGTCAGGATGATGACAAGGTAGTCCGGGTGCTCGAGCATGTTGTGGCACTGTAAACTGTCCGAACTCGCGAAAATTTTTGGTGCATGCGATTTATTAAATTGTGTCCGGGGATCGGAATGTTTGGATGAAGTTCGTGAAATAACCTGTTGGTTGGGTTCGCCTTGTGTTATTCGTTTGTATTGACAAACGTACAGTATCGTAACGCTCTATGTTTGAATACGGATGTGGTGGAGGCATGATTTTTGGTGAATAATTATTATTTTCTCATTCAATATCCGTGACTATGACTTTGTTTATTATGCGTATGGCAAAAGTGATTGACAATGTCATGGGCAAGGTTTACTCATAAATTGACAATTGCCAATAACTTTGTAAAGAGATTACAATACAACCTCATTAAAACCGATATGGTAGTAGAGTGACAAGGATTTTGGGATAAAATTAAATCCAAAATTAAAACATGATTAAAAAATAAATAAATTTGTTTTCACGTAATTACTACTTTAATGTAATCCCCATCAATTACTGAGTTAGAAAAAAATATTCCTGATCACGGATTAAGAATCATCGTGTATATACATATATATATATATATATAATTTTTTTTTTTTCGCGACACACAAGACAAGACAGTATATATAAAATCGTTGACAAAGAAAAGTTGGTGCATCACGAAATGGACCCTACTCAGCGTAGTGCTAGTCCGAAGGCCAGCGCTGATCTTCCGTAGGGCCCATTTGGTGATGCCACGACAGATAACACACAAAAAGAGTAAAAAAATAAAAAATAAACACTAACAGAAAACAAAGAAAAATAGCACAACATTTTTTATTTTATCCATGAACGCGACCATATTTATCACTGACAGCGCTTGCTTTGCCTAGCGCTAGCGGTTAGCGGAAGCTTGGTGAACTAATCAACATCAATCAAACTAGCTGTAAACAAAACAAGAACCCATTGTTAATAAAATGGACGCGCTATGGTACGGAAAATCACAAACGCTTAACTACACAGAGACGAAACATAGAAGGAAACGGAAGAGAAAACAAAATTACAACAAAAAAGTGCGCAGTGCAAACTACATATACATGTACTTAACCTATAATTATTTCTTATATTAAGGAATAATGCAGCAGGCTAGCGACTAGTGAGTGGTAAGGCAGTGCAGTTGGGACATAAAACGTTCGGTAAGAATAGAGAAGAGATAAAATTACACATACAATAAAAATACACCTACAGACAACTTGTGTCATGACTCAAAGTTTCCTGTGATTGCTGGTGATGGTACATGAAATCCTTAAGTTTTTTCGTAAAAGATACAACATTTCGCAGGTCCCGGATTGGCGGAGGGATATTGTTCCAACATTTAGTTGCAACATATTGGAAACTACCACGGAAAGCTGCCGATGCATGTCGCGGTGTCAGCAATTTTATGGCACTTTGTCGGCGCTCACGCAATTTGTTTATGGTCAGCTTGTCAAAGAGATATTTTGGGGTATTGAACTTCAGGACTCCAAATAGAAGACAAGCAAGATGAAGTTTTCGTCTATGTTGCATCTTTAACATACTATGTCTGTTCAAAAAAGGAGTGACATGTGCTCTCGGAGGAATATCGAAGCAGAAGCGAGAGCAGGCGTTCTGGACACGCTGTATTAGCTTTTTCGTTTTTCCTAGAAGACGTGGGCCGTAAACAATGTCTAGGGTTAGTTGTGGAACATTTACACAAACGGACACAATGAAACTTTGCGATATCTCGGAAACCTGACCTTAACAGCTAGCCCCGTCTATCAAACAAGGACGAGCTTAGGGACCCTCCACAACTCGCCAGGGTGCGAGCGACGATCGCAGAAGGAGCATGTCGCTACATGCTTCAAAGCGAATTGAACCAGGAAAAGTAACAATTTTTATTTATTTTTTGTAATTTTTTGTAAGAATACAGAGAATTGTTTGGTAGTATTTATATTTTTGTCGTATTGTATGTATATTCAAGTTTATCTTAAGCTAAATACTATTAAAATTAGTTTAAGTTTTGGCCTCTCTTTTTTATTTAGTTTAAAATAATACCCTGGTGTCTCACAATGAAACATTTTTATGTAATGTACAATGAAACAGGTCCATGTTTCGTTGTGTACTGTATAGTTTTATTGTACACCGAATGTGAAATTGCAAAAGGTTACTATTCTATGAGACTGTTTATTTAAACATGTTTCATGTTTAGCACATCATTATCAACCTATTAAGGCCCACTTGTATAACCTAGGGTTAAACACTGACCAGTAAAATGGTCACTTTAGCTCCTGCTGGTGAATACCTGGTTATTTGGCTAAACCCGGGTGGTACAAGAGAGTCTAAGTAGTACATTTCTAATATTTTTGGTTGACTAGTATAATTATATTATATATTAAATATTTCGTAAAATTATATGCGTAGTAATAGTGGTAATAAAACGTATTTTTTATCTTTTAAAACATTCTGTTCCTACATATTGTATTAATATGTGATTTGAAAATTTTTCGGTTGCTTAATGCGCCAATGTCATAAAGATTCGTTAATAAATTAATCTTCCCAAGAATTTTACTAAGAACAACCACATAATATATAATAACCTGTTTTACTACTGATTATGTAACTCTGTTTCAATGTTGGTTACCCGTGATATTTTTAGTTTACAATGAAACAGCTCACGGTGTTTCACTGAACACTATTTATTAGTACACATTGAAACAAAAACACTTTAAGAATATATACGCAATTTTCAGAACTAGAGCCACTTTTTTACATATCATAAATAATTATGACTATTAGTCTATTTTATGGCAAAATGTACGAGTTTTAACTTTCAAATTGGCTGAGATAGGACAGTTTAAAAAGTTGAATGTTTCATTGATGGCAATAGTTTAAGTAATTTGTTTAACAATAAAACATACGTACACAATAAAACAACATGATATTTATGTTGTCACAAAGTGTATGATATCTATCGTGGAGATGCCCAGGACCCTCCCGCGTTCGCCTGGGTTGCAGTCATACTACGAGGATATATAAAACATAACTTTTTTTGCAATAGGTCGCAGTTATCGACGACATTGTTAAGTTACTGTGAAACTTGGGTTGTATACAATGAAACATTCTTTCGGTTTCATATATCTTTCAGTGGTCTTATTAATCATTTAACAAATTAGAATCCTACTAAACTAAAGCTACTCCAGCCTACCGTTATTATTAACTTTCCTTTATTTTGTATTCATTGCAAGCGTACTTATATATATGTTACATATAACACAGTTCCAATGCTGGTTAAGTCTGTTTCATAGTTCATTGGATTTATTACATCTGTTTCAATGTAAAAATTCAGGTGTTTCATTGAATACATGCACGAGGACACAATGAAACAAATCTCATTTTTTGTTTAAAGTTGCATAACACATATACTATTGAAAATAATTAGAAACCAAGAATGCGATTCGATAGCCAACTAAATTGTTTATCTTCGAGCACAATATCTCACTCGTAACTTCAAAAACATCAGAGATACAATGGTTTGAAATTTAGTTGTTTCATTGATCCACAACTTACCATACATAATTTAGTTTCGAAAGAATAATTGACTCAACCAGATGAACACGAACATTCTCATTTATGAAAGGCCTGACTTTATACAAAATTTTCAATTTGTAGAAGCAGTTCCTAACTGTATTTGCAGTATGTTTCTCATAACGCAGCCCACAGTCCATGAGCAGACCTAAGTTACCAGCTTCATATACACGTTCAACAGATTGCTCAATTAGTGATATATTAACAGTTGGATTAAACCCTATCAGCTGTTGTCGACTGCCAAAGACTAGATACTTTGTTTTGGCAGGATTTACCAACAAACTGTTACTTTTTGCCCAGGATGCTATACTCCTGAGGTTTTGATTGAGTTTATTAATAGCAATATCACTTTCACCTGGCTTGCAAGAAATATATACTTGGATATCATCTGCGTAGACATGGTACCTGCAGTGCGTGATGTGTTTGACGATGTCTGCAGAATATAAAATAAAAAGAATTGGCCCGATCACCGACCCTTGAGGGATTCCTCTTGAGAGACTTGACTGGTCCGAGACAAGTGCCGAACCATTACTCTGATTCAATTTTACACATTGGTAGCGGTTATTGAGATAGCTGTCAAACCATTTTACCGTATTTGATATGAGAAGATTTATATTAATACAGTCGAACGCCCTGGAGAAATCTAGTAAAACCAGCAATGTGGACATACCCTGATCCTGTGAACACAATATATGTATTACTGGTGACATCAAGTAAGGCAGTAACTGTACTTCGTCCCTTCCTGAAACCAGACTGAGTATCAGGTAAAATATTATTTGTGTCTAAATAATCTGTAAGTTGCTTGCACACAATCTTTTCCAACACTTTGGAAAGGCAAGGCAGAATACTAATAGGCCTTAAGTCTTTAAGCTCAGATGGATTAGAGAGTTTAGGTAGCGGCGCCGAACAATTGCTAATTTCCAAAGATCAGGAAATGTGGATGTCAAAATTGATTTATTTATTATTTTAGTTATAATGTCTATTGTATTAGGGAGAGTTAATAATAGCATGCTTAAATTTATACCATCACATCCTTCAGCATTTGATTTGAGGCACTTAACAATTTTCATGACTTGATCGGAGCTAACCATACTCAGATGAAAAACAGAATCATTATATCTATGAAATTCATAGTAAGTCAGCTCCGATATATAAATTGCTGAAGTACCTGGCAAGTTCAAAAAAATGCATATTAATTTTGTTTGGGTCACTGAAAGATTCAGGCAGATCGGTTGTTTTTAATAGGCAGTACGGATGACTTGAGGTTTTTCCACAGTGACTTGGGCTCATGTATCTTGTTATTTATATTCTGTCTAAAATAAGCAGATTTTTCATAATACAAAGCCTTATTTACTATGGATTTCAGGTTCTTATAATATTGTTTCTTACTCTCTAACCTGTTTTTGTGGAAATCAGCAGCAGCTTTATCACGCAACCTCATCATTTTTTTTACCGTCTCGGTAATCCAGGGGTGTGAGCTTCCATGGACTGTGATTTGTTTTAGAGGTGCATGAAGGTCAAATAATAGCAATATGTGTTCATTTGTAACTCTAACCATATCATTCACATCATCCAAATTCAACATTAAATCCCACCTCACGCACTGCAAGTCCCTGTTGAAATATTCCAGCTGTATGTTTTTAAGGGGCCTGTAAACGTAGCAAAATGGTTTTGGCTTTTCAGATCTAATATTAAATTCACATACAACGAGGCAGTGACCGTAAAGCGAGCCTACATGGCTTACTGTTGTATTTTTTACTGTCAAATCTGTGCAGACTAAGTCGACTATTATTTGTAAAATGCGTAGGCTGTGACATTAACTGAGCAAGTTGAAAACTAGTCAGAAAATTATTTAATTTAAATACTTTGGAGTCATTATTTATTAATACATTTATGTTAAAGTCGCCTAATATTATTAAATTGTCATAATCTGGAATTGAGCTAATTGTGTCAGAAATCGCATCAAAAATATATCTACGTCCATCCAGGGTGGTCGATAAGCCGTCCCGATGATTAACTTTTTCCCATTTAGGGTCAAAGTTAGCCACATCTGCTCAACTGAACTATGTAAGGGGT
>JALPQI010021060.1:0-15988 GCA_025490895.1 Thaumatotibia leucotreta
AGGACTTAAAAAACGGAAAAAAAATCGCACTTTTTTTTAGTTTTTGATGTTTAACTAAAAATCTATTATCTTTTTGATACTGATTGCTATAAAACTAAGAAAGAACATTAAATTTGAAAGGATTTGAGCTACGTTGCATCACCGTAAGTTATATATATTTTGAGATACGACATTTCATAAAGCGCCCTTTTATCAAAACATAAACAAATTTTAGGTTACGTTAAAGCTATTCACTAAATATTGGCAAAACGTTCGCGCTAAGAAAAAAAAGTAATTGTAAATAATAACTACATTAAATTTGGAACAAATTGAGCCGATAACAATTACTGTAAGTCTTATAGTTGGGGGGTATGCGAGGCTTCAAAACATGCATTTATTTTCTTAACTTAATGAAGGGCACATTTTGAAATGTCGTATCTCTAAATCTATATAATTTAGGGTAATGCAAGGTAGCTCAAATCCTTTCAAATTTAATATTCTTTCTAAGTTTTGTAGCAATTAGTATCAAAAAGATAATAGTTTTTTTATTAAACGTCAAAAAGTAAAATAAGTCCAATATTTTTTCAGTTTTTTTCGTCCTATGCCGAAATTCCTTTTTTGTTTTTCTTGTAATATGCACTTTTGTACGTCCTTATAGGGCCTGTATAAAATACTAAAATTGCAGCTTTGCAACACGACTTGCCATTTGTATGAAAAACTTAGATAGCGGACCTCCTGCTTTTTGAATTTCGCGTTTTTAGTTTCAATTACAAAGTTTACTGACCTGATTTTACCCTTAAATGAAAGAATATTAATTGCGCTATAAGATAATTATTTCATGTTTTTCGTAGCATAATTAGGTAAGGCGATATTAAACCAAAAACGTTAGCAAAACTCAACATTTTATCTAGTTTACAAAACAGGGTACTATTTGAAGTCTCGAATCTCTGAAACTATAAGACCTACGGAAATGCATGTTATCTCATCTTGTTACAAATTCATTCATCTTAAAACATTACCTGATACACATTGTCAAAAAACGTAAGGCTTTTTTTATAAAAATCAGAAACTAAAAATAGACGGCAAATTTCACAGTTTTTCACGTATAACGCAGCTAGCACAACTTTTTTTTGCTTGCAAAATGTGGTTTTATACTGCCTTATGGTGTCTAAATAACATACCAAAAATGCAGCTTTACTACATGTTTTGCGAGTTTAATGTACGATTTGACCGTACTATTACCCCTATACTTATTAACATAGCCGTTATTATTGTAACCACTTTTGTTATACAAATTACTATTAAACGCACGGTTGGAGAAGCCATTATAATTATTAAATTTACTGGACGACTGACCAGCATAAGCAAACTCAGGTGCCAATGTGCTACTAGAAACTTTAGGTGGTTCGCGAAAACCCTCCATGCGAGCCTGAATACTCTCGTAATTACGACAGAGCATTCGCAGAGTCTCGATACTAGTGATCTTGGGAGCAGAAGCAAGCGTGCTAGCGTAGCATGGCCGAATATTATGCAAAAGTGTCTCTAGCTTCTCTTCCTCGGACATACTCTTAGACAAACGCGAAAATAACCCAGCCATGATTGACAAGTAGACGGTTATATTTTCTGTCTCACCCTGTGTTCTAGCCCTAATCTCATTAGCAAGCCTAAAATCGTAATCGTCCTGGCTAAAATCGCTCTTAAGGCGGGACGCTAAGTCTTCCCAATTGGATACCTGGTCTTGAACGGTACGGTACCAATGTAAAGCTACGCCGGTAAAAATCTCCGTAGAGTACGTCAACAATTTTGCGCCGCTTATGTTCCTCGCTTTAGCGAAATCGGAGACGCGCTGAATAAAGGAACGTACACACGATTTCCCGTCAAATTTGAATTTCGTAATTTCACCGGCCACGCTGCGCTCACAAGTGACGCTAACATTGATAGGTGAGGCACTCGCCTGCGGCTCGCCAGATGTTAAGGAAAGAGGATCAGTACCCGAATCCTTAACAGTATTGTAACGCTCCGAAAGAGCCATAAACTCCGATACGCAAAATTCAAAACCCTGCTGAGTCGAACTGTCAACAATGATCCGATTAAGTCGGTGATACAGATGATTAATAAGATTTTGAGCACGCAACAATGCATTTCTATCCTGAGCTGTCTCGATTAGTGCCTTAAGTTTAGTTAAAGCATCGTTTACGCCCTTCAGATCCTCGGTTGCAGGTAACGAGCTCTCAAGAATGTCCTCAGACGGAAACATGCGACCCAACTTAACAATTTGTTCGCGTAACTCTTGAACGGTAGCGCCAGGAGTATCACCGCGAATTGCAACCTCATACTCCAATTCAGGTTTTTGCAATGACAAAAATTTTACCCGGTGAGCCATTGTAATGTACCAAAAAAAAAAATGTGTACCGGAAAAACTATATGTACCGAAAACTATGTACAAAAAAATAAAATGTACCAAGGAAAAAAAACTCCAACCGTGATAGGGTAAGTGTTGAGCGCTAATAAAACTTAACCTACTCCGTTCTGTTACAAAAGTGGGTAAAAAAAAACGTTTGGTTGATTAAGGAAAAGAGAAAAAAAAATTATAGACTTAGTAAGAGGCAATAATAACAACGCCACCAAAACACAACACGATAGTAGCGCAAAAATACAGGAAAGGAAAAAAAATAAATAAATTTGCAACTAGTGTGTACAGTAAAAAGTGTAAAGAATCACTATAGTAATTAAATATATAAAAACAACGCTTGCGTGACTCAACTGAACTAGTGAAACAACTGAAAAATAATAATAATATGTATATCACAGAGAAGAAAATTAATGCAATCACTAACACTTGTGACACCGATTGCACCTACAAGCGATATGCGTAAACAACACAGAGTAACGAACACAACAGAGTAACAAATTTTGCGAACATAAAATGCCGAAAAGTGCTAAAATACAAACAGAAATAAACGAACTAGAATAATGTGTCACAAAATTAAAATTGATAAATAATTAATTAAAACAACGATTTATATATTAAAATCGGTAAAAATAAATCGTTTCTATAAAAAAAAATATGTTAAAAAAAATAAGTTAATAATTTAAAAATGACTAGAATTGTTTAATGAAACAAAATTAAAATAGTAAAATAAATAATAATTTTAAAACTCGTAAAAAAAAAAACCAAAAGTCGTTAAAATGGACGAAATCGTCAATCGATAAAAACGAAATACGTACACACTAGTTGCTGCAACCAAAAAACAAAAAGCAACGTTTCACAAACATAAAAAAAACAACCAACACCAACTACTTCTACACAGCGGAAACCAGACTTTGACCACGTTAAAGGGCGCCAATGAAACTTTGACCACGTTAAAGGGCGCCAATGACGCGGGTAAGTTGGGTGGTCAAAGAAAACACCCAAACGCTTACAAAAAAAATATATTAATTTCAAGAAAAAACCCAGTATTAACTGTAGGTACTAGGGGTGGTAAAGTTCGTTAAGCCTGACTGGTTTTCCGCCGGTAGTGAGGTACTCCCCCTGTTGTCTGCTAGGCGGTAGTGCAGTCCTGGGGTGACTCTGGAACGTTCCGGGGAGCGCCGTAGCTAGCGGGATGTATGTCGCAGTCCCTCCGTCGGTGTCCACGCGTGCTCTCAGGCCGGCCGAGACAAGGAAGTAGGTGGCACGACGCGTGTAAGGGTAAAGTTGCACCCTGGAATTACATCAATCTTGCTTAGGACCAGGAATTTAACGTCCGGCCGGTATGACCCCCAACGATGTCGCCAAGCTAGCAGCAAGGGAGCGAAAAGTAGCTGGTGGGTATGCATACTCAGAACGGAGTTACAGGAAGACAAAGGAATGTGCGGAAGCAAGCTTGCAAACTTATAGCCCTTTTAGAAAATTAATTTGTAACACGATAATGAAAATAGGGCATTCTCATTACATTTAAATTACTTCCTAGGGCACAAAATGCACAAAAAAAATTAAAATACTAAGATAGGGCAAATGTATGGGACGCCATTTTATAACGGTACTTTACCGTTACGGAAAGCACATACGTGTACATGGCAATTTAATTACACAGACCTTAATAGGAATTTAAGCATGTAGGAACTCACTAAAACATAATTGGAAGCGAATTAGCAATGATAACTAGCACTTCTTAAAATCTAGATATATAACGTTTCAACACTTACCCTTACGGGGTGCAAGACGATATGTAGCTTTACGGGTACGAAGACGCCATTATATTAAAAATCAGGACTTCACTGCGGTTACAATTGAGATTTTCCCTTTATTTAAATTAAATAAATTTGTTAGTGTGCAGCGCGTATGACGACACGAGCCTCCCCGTGAACGCGACTGCACACGTCCTCTGCTTAAGACGTCTGGACTGGGACTGGCGACTCGCGGGGCGAGGCGCATATCCAAGCCAGTAGGAGAATCCCATACGTAAAAAAACTGCTGACGCGGTTGCTATCCGCGCCAGTACAGTCGTGCGCACAATCGCGTATGCGCTTTTAGAGTTTTATAGCGAAATCTATTACTTATTTCTTTTTAAATCGTGAATGATAACGTGCAACGTTACAGTTTATGTGAATATTCCCTGAAGTTACAAAGCTATGGATGAGATGTGTTACATATTACTCCAGCAGCCTATTATACAGGGTGCCCATAGGGAAAAATAATGAATTTAATCGTGTAATCCTGATCATATTAATACACTAAAATGTCATATCATGACATATCATGACATTTTATAATATTATGAAGTTTGCTGGATTCGGACTAGTTTCAAAGATAATGACACTGTTGAACATTTGCCTATGCGTATATTGCGTATGGACGCATTAGGGGGTAAATGCTCATAATTGGCGATCGCAGTAGGGTGTCCACTATAATGATGCTGCTGCCCATGATCAATCTTCGATAAACAAAATGGCCAGAGACACTTCAGTCACTTAGTCGACTCTTACGACACCCACGGGAAGAGTTGGGGTGGTGACAAATATTATTCTTATTGCTGTCACCATGCGGCTATGGATAACAATGGAATTGAATTGAAATTAAAAACTTACATTTCGATAAATTACAAAAATTTCTTCGATTATAGGCGAAGCTCAGGTATCTACTTGTACAATATTGCTACATTATTCTAACTCTAAGGGTGCGGCTAAACTGAGGCTGAGAGGAGCAGAGATGTGCAAAATTGGCCAATGAGACCGCATGACAGTGTTTCGAATTTTGAATTTCAAGAATGTAATCGGTCAATTTTGCACATCTCCGCTCCTCTCCGCCTCAGTGGAGCCGCACCCTAACGGTCATCCTTTGATGATCGATGAGAGATGGACAGACAGGCACCCACAAAGATGTAAATAGCGAACCCAACAACATGAACAGAAACTATAGATCATTTAGAATAAAACCTATTGCTTTCAGAGACAAGTAGTTTGACAAATACATTGTGACATTGCTTAATGTGTTGATCGTTGTGATTGTAATCACTTTGATGTATTCTTTTTTAATTTATTTATAATCTTTTTTATTGTTTGCTACTTGTGAATATGCGTGAATGTGTAACGTGATTCTATTTATATTTGGAGTTTCGTGTGTCGAACACGGGTGGTGCGGCACCCGCATATTGGCCGTGTAGTCTGCGGTCGACGACTGGTGGTCGGCGGTCGGTCGTTGGCGGTCGGCGGTTGGTGCTTGGTGGTCGGCGGTCGGCGGCTGGTGGTCGGTGGTCGGTGGCTGGTGGTCGGCGGTCGGTGGCTGGTGGTCGGCGGTCGGTGCTTGGTGGTCGGCGGTCGGCGGCTGGTGGTCGGCGGTCAGTGGCTGGTGGTCGGCGGTCGGTGGCTGGTGGTCGGTGGTCGGCGCGATGCCGGGCAGCGTACTGGATGGGCTGCCGGCGGCCAGCAGCTTCCTGGGGCTGGAACTGCGCGCGGCGGTGCTGGTCATCGCCACCATCGGCGTTGTACGTTGTTAATCCACTTACGTTTACATGACTACCGCTATGAATAATATGAACAAACATTAAATGACCAGAACGCAGCTTCCGTAAGACAAAACTAATAATATATTGTGTCAGTGCAAACGGGAAGGTACATTGTGACGATGTTTAAAATGCCCTTTATTAAAGAACATGAGAAGGTCTATTTTAGTACAGATGGCCTTCGAAGTTTTGGACCTGACGTAAAATGGCCCACTTCTCGCACTAGAGCCTAAAAAGTACACCATTTATACTAAAAAGGTCTATTTTAAGAGTCGTGAAAGGCACCTTTCCGTTCACACTGACCTATTATATTCACGTTATGTCCATTTGTGCCAAGTCAATTTTGCTAGTTGAATTGTCTCAGTCACTTCCGACATAGCAATATTCCTAAAATCCTATTTTAAGGAATATTGCTATGTCGGAATATTTAGAAACATTGCATCTATAAAGAGTGGCTTAAGTAGGCTGCTGTTTTGAATTAAAATATCAGTACAGAGTGCGTAGCTATAACACCAATCGCTAACGCTCAATCGTCAGTCGTGAACGAAAGGCAACTAATTAAGTCTTTGTTGCATTAATAAGAAGGAGTGACAGGAGAGAAAACTACGATACGCTACTGAGCGTTAACGATTGGCAACATAGGTACGCGTGCGCCTGTGCTGCACATGCACAGAGTTAATTATATTCAGACAAGAATACGTAGGCAGTAAAACCAAAGCAGAGTGCAGCGGCACCTGTCAAAACACTAGCCTTCAGTTAGATCAACCTCTGTTAGCCTACCGCGAACTCAAAAATTCGCAAATTTCGGGGATTTGTCTCTGTCACACTAACGAAGGCGCCATTATAGTGACATAGACAAATCCCCGAAATTTTCTAACTTCTGAGTTCGCGGTAGGGTCGCTAATCTGTTTGATAACCGCAATGGTCGCAGGTGCACCCGTCGGCGTACATCTACTCGTGCGTCACGTACCGCGACAGCATCCTGTTCGTGGTGATCTGGCTGCTGAGCGCGCTCTGGGGCGGCTTCAGCGTGGGCCTCTTCGTGGGCGTCATGCAAGTATGACGTCACACCGACACAGTTCACCGAACACTCGCGACTCTTATTACAATACTGTTCAATACTGATGCAGAGAATTCAGTTACCTGTGATCATGGAATATCTGCCAATACAGTATTGAGCAATGCCAGATCGGAGCACTAGAAATACAGATTATTCAGAAATACACCTCAATTCTCGCGGGCTCGTTGGAAATCAAATTTAGAATTACATCACTTTTTCAGTATAGAAGGAGCTTCCTTACGCGTTAGTACTCTCGCACTAATGGTTAATTCTTAACTCGTGGTTAATTTTTTGTCAGATCGAAACTTCAAAACACCATCTGTACAGAAAAACGTCGTATAATACACGTGCGAAAAGGAAATTCGTAACTCGTGTCGATTTAAAACACTCCCTTCGGTCCCGTTTTAATTTACTGCCACTCATTTTGAGCTTAATTTTTTTTCGCACTTGTATCGTATTGTACTATTTTACTCGATATTGACTAATATCGTTTGTTTTTGAGAGAGTGGCGCAAATGATAATATGTAAACAAACATTCCACATAATTAGTAAAGTTTTTTTGTGTTTATTACCTATATTGATTTCCAAATACAAAGGATTGTTAATTTTAATTGCTCGTTCATTTTATTGGGCCTTCAAAACAAGCAAAAATAATACAAGTGTTGTGTCCGGGCAGGGCCTTGAGCTGGCGCTGGAGTGCTGGGAGTGGTTCACGCTCGTGTTCGCGCCGCTCATGGCGGTGCTCATGGCGACCCTGTCCGCGCACTGCTGCTGCCGCCTCCGCGGCTCCCTCTGCGCCGTCCTCACCCCCGCGGTCGCCATCGTCTTCTACTGGCGTGAGTATCCGGGCAGGCCGGAGCTGCTCGAGCGCTGGGAGTGGTTCGCGCTGCTCATGGCGGTGCTCACAACAAAAATAATTATTTATAATAACAACTTTATACATAGGGCCAGTCTCACAGTCATTCGTACAATCAGCTTAATCCACTATGTGTAAATTGCAATAAACTCATGCAACGTTTGCTAGTTTAACAAAAGTAAAAACAACATCGAAAGAAAAAATACGTTTGAATTATTAAACGAAAAGTTGTGTCTTGGAAGCGAAACACGTTATCGTCGGGTGAGAATGCAATTGTGCCATATCCATTTTCAAGCAAAATCGGTTTTTAATGGTTCTTTATAGAACATTTTTTTTGGAGTTTATAACAGTAATCGATTTTTGAAAATTCTTATTTTTTATTTAAAAAAAACATACATTTTTGTGTCATATCCTCAAACCGCAATAAATAGTGATTACAATAATGTGCCATGTCCGGACATGACACAAATTTACGGTTAACAGCTATTTATCAGTGTGCCAAGCGACGAACCGATCAACATTTTTGTGACATAATCCATAAATCGATTTGACTGTATCGATTCGATACTTTTATTTTTCTACCCTCTCTTTTGATAAATGACATTAAAAGAAGGTATGTTTGATTTAAAATTATTTGTGTCATTCATACTTCATGCTTTTATCTTAATAAGTTGGTGGTATAAATACATAATATGTATTTATAATTACGAGTACCTACCTAACCATAAATTGTAAGAAATGCATATACTACAGAAAAAGTGACCGAACCCCCTATGACCAGGCCCCTATACTACAAAATTTTACAAGCGTACAATTCTACAAAATTGACAACTTTTTGTATGGTATAGGCCACAGGACTGGAATCGAACCAGCGACCTCCTGCTTTTCTGCCATGCCATGCCATGCCATTTAAGTCCTGGCCACAGCAGGCCTCGGTCACTATTTCTGAAGTACATTAACGGGTGATAACAAAAAAATGAGAATTGATTCAGAGGCGTAAAAAATATATCTTATTTATTATTTTTAATGATTGGATGTCCTTAGGCTATTTACACGTAACGGCTATTTACGACACCATTAATAGAATTTAAGATACGGTTCATGGTAAGATTTTCGTCAAATGTTAAACCCAATGTCTGGACAAGAGTGTTGGACGGCTTCTTTTTTCTTTTGGGTACATATGTTTTGACCCATTTACACAACTGCACAAAAATTTCAAATTTCCAATTGTTTAAATACTAAATTAATACATTAATGCAAAAAAATATCCCATACAACAAGATGGTTAAAAATATTTGAGGTTTTGGATTTCCACTCCTTGATGAAATTAACCATTTTTTTCTATAATTTCAAGTCATCCAGTAAGACTAGTAAGACTGTGAAGAAAAAAATATTTTTACAGATCAAAGTATTCTGGTTTTCTTTTCGTCCTGCTACATTCTAAACCAATGTTTTTAAAACATCAACAAGCATGGGAGCCATGTAAAAACTTTTTTTTTTTATGGCAACTCGTGGGCTGGTGGAATCATAATGATTAAAATTACTATTCTGTTTGTTTAGTCTTTCCTTGGTCATTATGTTTGCTGATTTGCTGTTACCATTTCTGTAAGCTGTTGCCAGGGATGTAAGGTCTATAAGGAGAGGATAAGCAAACACTTTTATTAATGAAATTTCCCTATTTACTTAGGTTTCTTCTATGTTTAAGTTTGAAATTTAAATGTGTCCAAGACATTTTTTACAGTTTATTCTTTCAACTCCATTTCGTCAAAAACGGAAATACTTTAAAAAATTAAGACAGCTAATTTTAAGAACCTCTGAGATATCGCTACAAGTTCATGAACAAACTATGTCATTTATGTGACTAGTTTAATTTTGAGGTCTAGGGAATATTATTCAAATTTTTTTGTAATCACGCGTTATTATAATTATGACATGTCTTTTCATTTATAGAGCGTGTATGTAGGTACTTAAACTGTCATATTATTAGTTGATAAGAGATGTCATTAATTAGTAAACGTATTACAAGCTGTTCTCATAGATATTTTTTACATTAGCACTAACTAGATATCGTTAAAAAGTTTATCATTTCACAAAATAGAGAAGGTGGCTTTCTCCTATTAGATGGTACCTATTTATAAGAGAAAGTAAAAAAAAACATTCAATTAAATATTGGGATCAATATTGGCACCATATTCACATGTATAATTATGTCTTCATATTCGAGATAAATTATCGCCCTGACTTGAAATAAAATCTAGTCGTAAAATAACTTTTATTTACATAAACAATTGCTTTTAATGTCTACGTTTCTTGACATTGCACTAACATTTTGTGACACATCCATAACTTTGTGTCATATCATACATAGCAAGTTAAACATTTTCTTACAAAAAGGGATATGGCAATTGTAAAACTACTTATATCTCATGACTATTATAAGTTAAACATTAATTGTATATAACAAAAAATAGTAAATTAATGTACTAAAGTGTCAGTTAAGTTAAATATTGAAAAATGATAAGACATTCCAAGAAATATTTTTTTTTGTTTCATTTCGCTCTCCTCTAAACCAAGGCAAGTGGCGTATAGCACAATTGCATTCTCAGCCGACGTTATGCTAATTTTATAAAATTTGTGATATTTTTAGATATATTGCGGTACCAAAATTTTTAAAAAGCAGGACTACTAGCGCCGTCTGCCGGCGAGTAGTTGAAATTAAATTAATTAAACTTATTTCGCCTTCGGTAAATAATAAAATGTTATTATGAATACTAAACATCATTCAGCAACGGTTAATGCTTTAACAGTTTATAGACAGAGATTGTAGGATTTGTATTCGTCAAAAACTTATTTACGCGACCACTATTTTATTTAGTTGGAGATATTGGAAAATGGCTCCAAAATCTTTTGCACTATCAACTATGCAAAGACATGTACTAATCCACTTTTAACCTTTTCTCAATGCAGTCCGAATGAACGAACGACTTTACGAATGTAAAATTATGTTATTTCTTTAGAAACGCGGCCGACATGAACAAGTAAGAATTTTAAGAAAAACATTCCCGATGAAATTGATGCTTAAAGCACCTGTCTCTAATTTGTACATACAACTACTAAATTGCTACAAGTCCAATTCATGGCTGGTATTATCTCCTAGGGCTAGTCTCTAACTTCAATTATTTGTTGCAGTAACAATATACTTCGTATTCGTGGTGAACACCTACCGCATGAAGACCTTCCCCGCGTGACCGTGAGTCGTGTCGCGACACCGCGGCGGAGCGGAGTCTCTTCCTGTCGTACACGGTTTTACTCACTTATTTCTGAATAACTATTTAATAAGCGTATATGTGCTACCCGATTCTGTAATATACTTCGTCCACAAAAATTAAACATTTATTTCATTTGGTCACCATTATTTTTTTGTAACGCCAGATTACGTTAGCTTTTTTTTTTTTTTGTTTTTTTTTTTATTTTCGTACACAATGTATGAAATGTGCACAATGAAGTGGGGGCAAAATTAAACATTGGTGTTGTTCTTAAACATAGCATAGTGTTTATTAAAAATAATACGCATGACGCAACACAGTTGACCTAACCTAAATATTACCGCACTTGGGTCAAAATTATTTTCGTTGTTTTGTCTCATACCACTCTGTCACGCTTGTAGTTGCTGTTTCAGCTCAGTATAGAAAAAATAATCCAGTGCACTTGTATTTCTTTTTCACGCTAGATTTTAATCCTTACATCAGAAATAAAAAACAAAACATCATCTCATACAAAAATCACCACTGCGTCACGTTTTTAAGGGACATAAAAATAAGAATTTTGGCCCACTTACCTAAAACAGAGAAACAATATGAAAGCTATTTGTTTATGCCTCTAATTAAAACTAATTTTGATAGTTACCATTACAATTACCATTACCATATCAATTATTCATTTAGGTATTAGTACCACTTCAATTATTCATAAGGTACAATCAATAGAGGTTCTAGGACACGTGCGGAGGCTTCAGCGGTTAGAGGATTGCAGCCTCGATGCACCGATGCGTCTGGTGTCGTGTACGCGCAACCTAAGCGCGCTGTTGTCGCGCTCACGAAGTCCACTGATTTGCTACCGGTGGTCGTCTGGATTGGTCAACGCCGGTGTCAGTGTTACCAGGCGTTAACACTATCATTTCTCCAACCAACAATCTTTAATTATTTTCTATTATATTCTTTAATTATTATCTATAAGTGTTTTCTACCCAATGAAACTTCAGGTGATCTTAAATTTTTGAATGCCAGGATTAAATAATTAATATACGATTGAATATGTAATATATGATTGAAATAGAAGTAAACATAAGTAAAGTTATATTTATTAACTGCATACTTGCAAAATGCAGTTTCTGGTTTCGAGATGAAACATAATCTCAATAGATGGCGCTGTTCATACATAGATCTTGCTAAAAAGATTTTCTTTTGCAATACCTAGTCATTTTACTAAAAGAGTGGTTAGGTAAGGATCGGAGTTAGGTTAGGTCTGAGTTAGGTTAGGTCTGAGTTAGGTTAGGTCTGAGTTAGGTTAGGTCTGAGTTAGGTTAGGTCTGAGTTAGGTTAGGTCTGAGTTAGGTTAGGTCTGAGTTAGGTTAGGTCTGAGTTAGGTTAGGTCTGAGTTAGGTTAGGTCTGAGTTAGGTTAGGTCTGAGTTAGGTTAGGTCTGAGTTAGGTTAGGTCTGAGTTAGGTTAGGTCTGAGTTAGGTTAGGTCTGAGTTAGGTTAGGTCTGAGTTAGGTTAGGTCTGAGTTAGGTTAGGTCTGAGTTAGGTTAGGTCTGAGTTAGGTTAGGTCTGAGTTAGGTTAGGTCTGAGTTAGGTTAGGTCTGAGTTAGGTTAGGTCTGAGTTAGGTTAGGTCTGAGTTAGGTTAGGTCTGAGTTAGGTTAGGTCTGAGTTAGGTTAGGTCTGAGTTAGGTTAGGTCTGAGTTAGGTTAGGTCTGAGTTAGGTTAGGTCTGAGTTAGGTTAGGTCTGAGTTAGGTTAGGTCTGAGTTAGGTTAGGTCTGAGTTAGGTTAGGTCTGAGTTAGGTTAGGTCTGAGTTAGGTTAGGTCTGAGTTAGGTTAGGTCTGAGTTAGGTTAGGTCTGAGTTAGGTTAGGTCTGAGTTAGGTTAGGTCTGAGTTAGGTTAGGTCTGAGTTAGGTTAGGTCTGAGTTAGGTTAGGTCTGAGTTAGGTTAGGTCTGAGTTAGGTTAGGTCTGAGTTAGGTTAGGTCTGAGTTAGGTTAGGTCTGAGTTAGGTTAGGTCTGAGTTAGGTTAGGTCTGAGTTAGGTTAGGTCTGAGTTAGGTTAGGTCTGAGTTAGGTTAGGTCTGAGTTAGGTTAGGTCTGAGTTAGGTTAGGTCTGAGTTAGGTTAGGTCTGAGTTAGGTTAGGTCTGAGTTAGGTTAGGTCTGAGTTAGGTTAGGTCTGAGTTAGGTTAGGTCTGAGTTAGGTTAGGTCTGAGTTAGGTTAGGTCTGAGTTAGGTTAGGTCTGAGTTAGGTTAGGTCTGAGTTAGGTTAGGTCTGAGTTAGGTTAGGTCTGAGTTAGGTTAGGTCTGAGTTAGGTTAGGTCTGAGTTAGGTTAGGTCTGAGTTAGGTTAGGTCTGAGTTAGGTTAGGTCTGAGTTAGGTTAGGTCTGAGTTAGGTTAGGTCTGAGTTAGGTTAGGTCTGAGTTAGGTTAGGTCTGAGTTAGGTTAGGTCTGAGTTAGGTTAGGTCTGAGTTAGGTTAGGTCTGAGTTAGGTTAGGTCTGAGTTAGGTTAGGTCTGAGTTAGGTTAGGTCTGAGTTAGGTTAGGTCTGAGTTAGGTTAGGTCTGAGTTAGGTTAGGTCTGAGTTAGGTTAGGTCTGAGTTAGGTTAGGTCTGAGTTAGGTTAGGTCTGAGTTAGGTTAGGTCTGAGTTAGGTTAGGTTAGGTTAGGTTTTTTTTTTTTTTTTTTTTTTTTAAAAATTTTTTTTTTTTTTTTTTTTTTTTTTTTTATCCTGCTACCTCCAACGTAATCGGAGCCTATTTTCACAATTTATGTTTGACGCATTCATGCTAGTTCTCACAGGTATCCTTCTCGTACTTTTATTCTTCATACTTGTTCTTTCTCTCATTCATCGGCATTCATTCCAAGGTCGGGACAGACCATTTAGCCTCTTTTTGGCATGTCTAAGCTACTACTTTTTCTATTCTTACGTTTATTTATTCATTTATTTACTTTTTAGTTGTTTTTTTTTTTTTTTTTGCTAAGTGTGGGGTGTAATAAATATTCGCTATTTTTCTTTATTGTTTTTTACACTTTTCACGCGTTACATCTTATTGTTACACTGATTCATACTTATTTACTACGTTATTTATTTAACATATTGTTCTCTTAATTCTAATTTTTATTTTTATTCTATTACATGTGTGTATTTTTATATCAATATACTATAACAATATTGTATAAAGATACTTTACTTAAACAGTCTTATTTCTATTTGTTACAACTAATAGTATTTCCTTACAATATGTTATAAAAGCTTCTCTCTTTTCTTTACTTTTCATTATGCTATGGAGGTTTTCCCGCTCCAGTTTCTCATTTATTATAATCTCGACATGGTATCTACGGTATCCGAAGGTAGGACATTCCAAGATAAGATGCTCTACCGTTTCATCTACCCCGGGGTCGCACGTGCATGATGGACTCTCCTTACACTTGAAGCGATTCAAGTATGCAGAGAATCCACCATGCCCGGTAAACAGTTGTGTCATCGTGCTGTCTATCTTAAGCTGTCGAACCGTTCTGTACGCCGCAACAGCGTCTGGAAAAAAGATTTTTGTTACTGAAGCCGTTCCTTCTGTTCTGTATCTACAGTCCCACTCGCGAAGCGTCCCCTCTCTAATGGTACGCCTCACGTGTGAGGCAGGGCATCGGTCATAGTCCGGTTTCTTTTTTGACTTCAGAGCGGCCTCTTTGGCCAGATAGTCTGCTCTCTCATTTCCCTCTAGCCCAATGTGTGCTTTGATCCAGAACAGGGATACCTCCTTGTTCTGGAGTCTGCATCCCCGAAGGTTTTCGCGTGTTTCTACTGCTAAAGGGTGAGTAGAGTTGAGGTTGGTAACTGTCTCCAAGGCCGCTCTGGAGTCACTATAGATCCCGAACGTGGTATCACTGCGCTTTAGTGCAACTTCTGTTGCCTTGCATAGGGCTAGGAGTTCGGCCTGGTAGACGGTACAATACGGCGACAGTGCAAGTTTGTGGGCTTTGGTCTCTGCGGCGTTGTTCCATACGGATACTGCTGCTCCAACCTTACCCTCAATCTTGCTGCCATCCGTGAACAAGCGCACAGCGTAGTTGCTGTGCGTTGTGTAATGGTCCTCGTCCGCCAGTTTGCCGAACTCCAGTCCCACTTGGCTTGCGGGGTGTGGGAAGGTCATCTTAGGTGTCATCTTCTCCATCTCTCTACCGCTCAAATCCTCTCGGGTTGCTCCCTTCTTGGCCTCGTAAAGCGAGGCCACCTCGCGTACTCGGAGGTCGAGAGGGAGCAAGCCTGTGAGCAGGAGAGCAGAGTTGAGTGACACCGTCCGATATGCCTTGCACATTTTCTGCGCGAAGCCTCTTTGCACCACGCTCAGCTGCTTCCGCACTCCCAGCTTTTTTGCGGCCGGTGCCCATGCCGCCGCCGCGTACAGAATAATAGGTTCCACTGCTGCTACATACATGGTCTTTATGATTTCGGGATTTATGCCCCAATTCACCCGTGCGGCTCTACAGAGCATCTTATATATGCTGATGGCTTTTCGGCAGGTGTTCGAGACGTGACTATTAAATGTCAGTTTGTCGTCTATGGTAAGCCCGAGGATCTTGATTTCTTTTGACATTCCGATGCTGGTCCCCCCCATGCTCAGGCGTGGTGTGTCAAACTTTAGTTTGTTGGTTATTAGTATTGCGCTGGTCTTGTGTGGTGCGAACTTTAACTTGTTTCTGACACCCCACTCCTGAACACGCCCGAGAACAGCATTCGCCTGCCTTTCGATCTCCCGGGCAACCATGCTGTCGAACACCAACACGACATCGTCCGCAAAGGCCTGACAGTACACTCCCTGGTTTTCCAACTGCCTTAAGAGAGGGTCCAGC
>JALPQI010021061.1:0-22993 GCA_025490895.1 Thaumatotibia leucotreta
AAATGGTCCTGCATTTTAGTTGATAAGTGTCACCCCCTCTTCAATGCATCACGGTAATTAATTTAAATAGCAACCTATAAAAACTTAAACCGCCTTAGTTGTGATTGGTCCATCAAAGTTTTGATCGGCTATATTCTATAAACGTTTGCCAAAGATGTTGCGCCGAAATATGCGCGGTGTTATGAAAAGCGCTACGTCCTGCCCATCTTGGCACAAATTGAACAATTGTTTTTGGGGGCATTTTTGAGCTGGCGTTAGACGTCTATGTTATACTGGGTTATTTTTTCATCAGTACAAATACTCTAGGGGTGTATAAGTAAGTCATAATGAACAACTTTTACTATGGGGCCGAACCTGAAATCGCGAAAAAAAAATCTGCTGTTCCATAGAAATTGTCGACTCATGGTCGTCTGAAATATATGAAACAGCTGATTTTTTTTCATGATTTCAGGTTCGGCCCCATAGTAAAAGTTGTTCATTTTGACTTACTTATACATCCCCTAGAGTATTAGTACTGGTGAAAAAATAACCTTGTATATGGTCGCAGCTTTGTACACAACGTATAATATAAGTCATATACCTACTGAGCAACTTTTAGTTTGCGACTATAGTTATTTATTATACAAGGGGGCAAAGTTGTTGTTTAACTGTCGTGCCAATATTGAGACCTGAGCTAGCGAAAGATTCCAAAAACACAAACTTTGCCGCAAAGTGTAATACAACTTTTTTCCCCTCACTATCGCGAGAAAATTTGATTACAAATCTCATCCAAATGTAAATTAACTTAAAAAAACTATTTAAAACTTAATGTCGAAACGTATCGTAGAGTAGTTACTCCTGATACTTAAGTATAGCCAATGGCTAACAAAGTTACCAATGAAAATTGACCAATTTAACATGTGAGCTAGTATACCTACAGTATGCATAAAATAGTGGTCCATAGGAATTAGAGATTACTTTGCTTCACAAGTGAATAAGATGCGTTTTTACCCGCTCGTATTAAAGGATAAAAGAGCGCTTTACGAGCTAGTGAGGGGAAAAATAATATATAAAATCTGAAATATTTTTAAAACATAACGTTTGTTATGGCGGGAACGAGAACAGACGATATAGATTGTTCCACGAGAGTTAGGATCACGCACATATTAACATGTCATGTAAACACACGGGGAATTTGAAATTAGTGCTCTTTTTTCGTACTGACAACAAACCCAATTGCAACTGTAAGATTGACTAAAAAGTTTGTTCAAGGGATTTGGTTCAATATTTTAACGCAAGTCATTCATTCATTCATTATTTTTTTTGCAATTAGTACTTCATTTGGATGTGTGTTTAATCATTCACCTCAACTCTCATGAAATTACCTACCCTCCTAAGACCCAGTGACATTCGCCTTGTTTTTGAATTTAGAACTTTCTCTTTATTAATCTTCTTCTACCTAGCGTTATCCCGGCCTTTGCCTGGGTCCGCTTACCTACATTTCCTCCACTTTGCGCGATCCTGGGCATCTTCTACTGTAAGCCCATTCACACTCATGTCAGCCTTCACGACATCCAGCCATTCTCTTCATTAATAAAAGTACAAAATAAATTTTGGAATATGTACGAAATTTTGTACACGAGGACTTTAGGAGGCTATACAAGATACGAGGTACCCTCATAATAAGCCTACCGAACAACGAAGATTGTCGATATGAATCATCCGGGGGAAATCATAAATGTGAATCGCGGACAACCTGTTTTACCATACATGCTTGTATAATATGGTTATTTTAAGCGTTCGTTACGAAGCTTTTTCCCATGGTAGGCTTTTCCATACGTAACTATTATAACTTTATGGGGCACTCCGTCTGGGTAAATTGATGAATTTATTAATTTTAAGGTGATTTGTGATCGTTAAGATTCACGGATTTTGGGTTCCATGCTATAAACAAACTCTAGCTAACTTTAGAAAAAGAGGGGGCTCTAATTCTAGTGTTTTTTAAACTACAAAAAAAGAGGTGAGAACTCGACTGATTTTTTTTAAATGTATGTATGTCACCCGATATCTCCGAGAATCGTGAAACGATTTTTTTTTTGATCGAACGTGTATAACCTCGAGATGGTCCCGTTGGCGTCAAGTTGAGGTCTGATGATGGGATCTTGGAGAAATGTTATAGGTATGTACCTATAAATGTACCTATAACATTTCAGGGGTCTGCAGGGTCCGCCCGGATAGCTACCACGTCTTACCCGTTTATCTGCCGCTAAATAGTTAGTACTGTGTTCCGGTTTGGGGGTAAGATAGCCGGTGTAATTACTGGCATAGAGGCAATCCATCCAAGTCCTCAGGGTAGGGAGCGCATAGGCGATTTTTTGGTCACCATGTCCAATTGTCCATGGGCCTCAGTTGCTGCTTTCCATCAGGTGGGCTGAGAGCTCAGTTGTCTACTACTGTTACAGTTGACCGATGGGAGTTTTTCTTGAAACGGTTATGTCGACCGTTTACAACCCGTGCGAAAATAGTACATTACGACACAAGTGCGAAAAACATGAAATTCGAAACGAGTGGCGATGTTTTAAAACACGACCGATGGGAGTGTTTTAAATCGACACGAGTTACGAATTTCGTTTTTGCACGTGTCTCGTACGACGTTTTTTAGTACAGATGGTCTTCCGAAGTTTTGAACCTGACGTAAAATGACCCACTTCTCGCACTAGAGCCTAAATAAAACCGGCCAAGTGCGAGTCGGACTCGCGCGCGAAGGGTTCCGTACCATTATCAATTTATTGTTAAAAAAATACAGTTAAATCATCCTACCTCAAAAACTATAAGAGATAATATAATCAAACCAAAAATCGTTGATAGAATTTATTAATGTGCATAACATATAATTTTTTTAGAATTTTATATCGCGTAGTTTAAGAAATAGAGGGGGGGGGGGACACATTTTTCAGACTTTGAAAGCTGATATCTCGAAAACGATTTGCTTAAATAAAAATGAGATTTGTAAACCTTCATATCATTTTCAAAGACCTTTCTATTAATATCCCACACGCTTATATACAGCTAAAAAAAATTTTCTATCCCTCAGTTACATGTATGGAGGGCCCCCACCCCAATGGTTTTTTTTATAATTTAGTATCATAATCCTGTAGCGGTTCATACAACACATATCCTTACCAAATTTCGTTACTGTAGCATTTATAGTTTTCGAGTAAATCGGCTGTGACAGACGGACAGACGGACAGACGGACAGACGGACATGACGAATCTATAAGGGTTCCGTTTTTGCCATTTTGGCTACGGAACCCTAAAAAGGCACTATCTGTACTAAAAAAGTTATTTGACCTTATTTACATGTGGTGGCCAATTTATTTATGGATTATTCATCGGATATCTTTTCCATTATGTAGATATGTGGATATGTATATTTTTTGGGTGTACCTACGTGCTTTTTAATGTCCACGTGAAAGGTTTTTTTCATCCATAGTTCTGATGGCTCGAGTCGCGCGATACCTGCCGCATGAGGGATTAGGTTTTATTTTTTATTTATCATTAAAACTTTCAAAGGAAAAATATTTTAATTCATTTATGTAAGTACACAAATTGTACATTACATAAAAATACTAAGACAAAATACAAAAATAGAAACATATTAAACATTTTGAAGAACTCTTATTGCTGTAAACTTTACGATTATCACTCGTATTTTAACGACAGACTTACGTTTAATATTGTCCTGACGTTTCGGCCATGACGTACACCATCATACATCATTGTACTTAATATTTCTGACTACTGTTCAATTTTATTATTTATTTTATCTTGAAATTGTATTGTATATGTAATTTTTTTACAATTGACCAATAGAAGAGTATGATTATGTTAAAGTTTAAGTCGACATCTAAAGATTAAATGCATGTTCATCAATTATTATTTTGACAATGTAATATTTATGCTCGCTAATGTTATTAATTACTGTATATTGTTATTCTTCTACTATCTTATAACCTATAACTTCCATGTTTGGCAATGTGCTGTAAATGTAAGTTGGTTAATAAATAAATAATAAATACACCCGTGGTCGCAGTAAAACATCAGGATAATATAAAATATAAGTTTACGCGATTAAAACCTGTTGTTAAAATATAAAGAACCCTTAGTTTTTGAAACAGTAAAATTTGTTGCCGTGGAAGCACTGACCTACGCAAAACACAGAATACCATCTTCAACTTTACACTTGTGTAAATAACATACAATTTAGATCATCTCCAAGTTGCATATCAACGAAATATCAATACATGTTTCCTATAGTATTATACTATAGTATTCATATCGATTGAAGGTGGACTAGTATATCTTTTGCCGCGCAGGCGCGCGGTCATAACAGTTTTTATACTTTAATTTTATATTTTAATTTTACAAAATAAAGTGTACCTATAATATATATTTTAAGTTAAAATGTTAAGGACTGTCATAGTTTTAAGTGTTTTAGGTAAGTGATTTTAGTATTGTTTTTATCGGTTGATGTTTATGTGAATATTGTCGCAATAATTTATAGTTTTCAACCGACTTCGAAAAAAGGAGGAGGTTATCAATTTGTCAGATTTTTTTGTTGTATGTATGTTATCTGATATCTCCGAGAATCGTGAACCGATTTTAAAATTTATTTTTGTAATCGAACGTGTATTACCCCGAGATGGGCCCGTTGGCACCAAGTTGGGGTCTGATGATGGGATCTTGGAGAAATCGAGGGATCTCTTCAAATGTTATAGGTACATGTAGGGCGCTTTTGGTAATTTTCATTCATTTACAAGAATTTGCATTCAGAAAGTAGGTTTTGAGGAAACCAATGTTGGAAACAAATCGGGGATCTTGGAGAAGTCGTTTGAAGTCGGTTTTTTTAAGTTTTAATTTGGTGATTATAATTTACTGCTGATGGAGTGACAGCTATTGGAGACTGGAGTGACGACTTCAGAAGTCGTCTCTAGAATCTAGGACTATCTCATTCTTATATATTTCAGTATCTACAGGGTGCAAGTTTAATACGGGCGAAGCTCTTAACGGGTGTTAGTTTAGGACATAATAAGTAGGTACATTTAGATAACGTTTAACTTAAAATTAGAGATTAATATTTCAATTTTTTTTAAATAAATTTTATGTTTTAGTTTTTTTTAATGCATGTTAGTTGTAAGATGTACCATGATTGTTTGAAAAACCAAGTCCCGCCAAGTTTCTTAACGATTCTTCTCGGGTCAGCAGTGTAGGGTTAGAATCGGAAGTAGTTTAAATATTTAGACCATTCAAAAAAGTTTGTCGCTATTCCAATTTGAATAAAGAATTATTTGACTTTGACTTTGAGCAATAACATTATCCCTGCGACCATATATAACATGGATGTCTAACGCCAGCTCAAAAATGCCCCCAAAAGCAATTGTTCAATTGTGCCAAGATGGGCAGGACATGGCGCTTTTCTGAACACCGCGCATATTTCGGCGCAACATCTTTGACAAATGCTTATTGAATACAAGAATAAGAATAAGAAATGTTTATTAGCACAAAACAATATTTGCTTGGTTAGATTAACAATTTACATGTACAGTGAATTGCGCTAAAAGGTCTTCACTCAGCATGATGCCGCGCAGTGAAATTCACTACGTGACGCTGATTTTCAGTGAAGCCCATATGGACTAAAGACACAATCATCTAATATAACATCGTCAAAACAAGTCGATACAGTATTTTTACAATTATAAATATTACTTACATAATAATAAAGGACACAACATTATATTTTGATAAAATAAAACTATGTAGATATATAAACCCATATGAAGGCAGGTATGTATGTATATGGTAGGTACTTTTAGTGTGCGCTGTCGTTCGTAAGGGTGTTGATGTTAACCAATCAAAACTTTGATGGACCAATCACAAGTATTTTTAAATGGCGGTTTAAGTTTTTATAGGTTGACATTCAAATTAATTACGTGATGCATTGAAGAGGGGGTAACACTTTTCAACTAAAATTCAGGACCGTTTTTAAAAGGCAATTTAGTATGGCGTGCGGATTCCATATTTTATTTGTTCGTAGAATTATCCATACAAAATAGTTCGGCACGCAATATAGACCAACATACTCAAGTTAAATGCTCGTTGACAGCTAATTTCAAAAGCCGACGACATAATTAGTAACTGCCATATTAACAATAACAAATGTTTGTACCTACATTGCTGCTCCGAAAATCTTTAAAAAGTTCTGTGGGGGCGTAATTAAATGTAACTTAAAAAAAAAACTTTTAATCCATAATTACACTAATGAATTCTATGCCTGGTTTAATTGATCGCCCGTATTAGATTTACACGCAGTATATGTAGGTATCTATCTATTATAATATATGTCGTCGCTTGGTATTCACATCACAAGCCATAATTGAGCTTACCGTGGGACTAAGACGATTTGTGTAAAGGTGCATTTAGACGAGCATTCGCTAATTTCGCTATTCTATCCCCCACTCTACGAAATCAACGAATTACGTTTTGTGTAACGATCGAATTTCGTAGAGTAGGGGGTTAGAACTTAGAATAGCGAATGCTCGTTTGGTCTGAATGAACCTTAAGGTGTCCCAAGATATTTTTGTATTTTTATCAATATTAGAATTAGTGTTTAATAAAAATGGGGTCATATTTTTTTTCCAAATCGGTAATTATGAAATTCTGAGGTAGCATTAAAAAAAAGAACTGAGAACAAAATATTTGATCTTTTTTAAGTTGGTTAAAAAGGTGACTCTCTGAAATTGAATGAAACTAAAAAGAACTCATTATAGGTAGGTAACGTTTGCTTATTGCTTACACTACACACATCAAACAATTTTTAATTGGAATTATAAATAATCATATTAAAAATAATTAATATTAAGTATTAAAATTTGTTTCGATGTGCATGTTGCTATAGTAAAAAGCTCATTTTCTGCTACGCAGCGGTCGTAGGTTCAATACCCGGTTTATTCCGATCAGTTAAAAAAATATGTACAAACTATCATTTCACGTTCACAAGTGAAGATGAAGGATATTGTATATTTTTTAAACATATATTGTTGTTTATATTAAAATAACAATTGATTTATTTTTGAAATAAAACTATGAAAACGGATAAACTCGCGTATATTAACTAATTTTAACTTCATTCCGACGTTTCGAACACTTTACAGGGTTCGTGGTCGGCGTGTGTCGTCCGTTTCATGAGTAATCCTCGCGGTAACCGAAGAAAATATTATGATTTATTTTTATTGTTTTGAGACTAGATTCATAAGAGAGAGTTTTTTTTAAGAGAGAAGATTCATAATAGGTATCACAATACACAACATTGTTACACATCCAAAAACCCTACGGACAAATAAAACCTGAAAACCGCACGCTATACTAAATTTCCTTTCAAAAACGGTCCTGAATTTTAGTTGACAAATGTCACCCTCTCTTCAATGCCTCGCGGTAATGAATTTCAATATCAACCTTTAAAAACTTAAACCGCCATTTAAAAATAGAATGTGATTGCTCCGTCAAAGTTTTGATTGGCTATATATTCTATAAACGTTTACTATGTTTAACAGTTAAAATAACTGTTAAACATAGTAAAAACATGCTTTAAGCACGCTCTAATTTCGTATTCCTGAGAGCAAACCCTTTTCATTTGATAGCCATTATCATGTGGATGGATTTCAAACAACCAATCCGCCATCTTGGGGCGGCCGCCATATTGGATTGGATGGACGTTTCTTAGCTAGTCATGTATTGTCATCAGAACTTAGAGCGTGTGCGAAATTTCATCCTAATCGAAGACCGGAAATAAGTGGGTCAAATTAAGATTACAAGATTTTCTTAAACGTATTGTGAAAACACAAATCAAATTATTTATTAACTAAATATTTTGACTTGTGCTTTTTATTTTTCCCTAGTTGTCACACTACCTAATACTATACAGGGTGTTTGGTTAGCGGTGTCGGAGCTTTTAAGGGCTTAAACTATAATCAATTTCATCGATAAATTACCATACAATTTTTTTTTTGTGCCAACGATAATTAAATGGCGGCCATTTTAAAATTTCCAACAGACGAATACGGGCGCACGTGATATTTCTGGAATTATACGTTTGTTATCGGTCCTATCTCTGCAAAAAAAATCTCGTTAGAGAGCTCATTAGATAAGCAAACTAGTTAGGCTAATCATTTGACTCAACTATTTGAACAAAAAGGCAAAAAAAATTTTTTTTTATTAAAAATAGTAAAAAATTCACCTTAATTTTTCAATTAATTTAATTTTGCATGAAAACTAGGTCGTTAAGGTAGGTTTTTGGTGTTGTTATTTGTTAGTACAGGATGTTAGCTAAAATACAACACCATAATTACAGTTATACCTTAAGTACTTTAGGAATTACAAGTGCTCAAACATGCAGTGGATGGATAGAAGGCGGCCACTTCACTAGTCAGTACACTGCTGACATTCATTTGTTTATGGATTTAGCATCGGGAACGCTAAATGCAGCTGTTTTGGTGTATGTTTGAGCACTTGTAATTCCTAAAGTACTTAAGGTATAACTGTAATTATGGTGTTATTTTTTAGCTAACATACTGTACTAATAAATAACAACACCAAAAAGCTATCTTAACGACCTAGTTTTCATGCAAAATTAAATTAATTGAAAAATTAAGGTGATTTTTTTACTATTTTTAATTAAAAAAATTTTTTTTAGCCTTGTTGTTCAAATAGTTGAGTCAAATGATTAGCTTAATTAGTTTGCTTATCTAATGAGCTCTCTAACGAGATTTTTTTTGCAGGGATAGGACCGATAAGAAACGTATAATTCCAGAAATATCACGTGCGCCCGTATTCGTCTGTTTGAAACTTTAAAATGGCCGCCATATAATTATCGTTGGCACAAAAAAAAAATTGTATGGTAATTTATCGATAAAATTGATTGTAGTTTAAGCCCTTAAAAGCTCCGACACCGCTAACCAAACACCCTGTATAAATTATTAATATTGGATGTCATATACCAAAGAATGTGATCTTGATCGTTTTTTCTTTGACATATGACATCCAATATTTATAAGAATTTCTTACATATACAAAGTTAGTTAAAAGTGAAGCTAAATAAAAGCGTGTTACAAACAAAAATAATACGCAGGGCGCAGGCCCGCAGTACGCGTCGGGCTTTGGCCGAGGGTGCTCCGGACGAGGACCCTCTTAATCGGTCGAAAAATGTCGAGCAATCATCGACTTAAGGTGCATTCAGACCAAACGAGCATTTGCTATTCTCTCCCCCACTCTACGAAATCAACGAATTTCGACGAATCACGTTTTGTGTAACAAACGAATTTCGTAGAGTGGGGGATAGAATAGCGAATGCTCGTTTGGTCTGAATGCATCTTCAAATACGTGAGTAACCCGGTTCGATAATATTTTAAAAATAATAAAATTAAAACATAAGGAAACATGCATATATTATGTTAATTAAAAAATCTAATTTTGATTTATTTAGTACGATACAAATACAAACAAGTTAAAATGTCACGTATTCTCGTAACCTGTCGCCCTTGACCGGTAGACACAATAATAATTATTATTTATAATATCTATCAAATAAATTTTAATAGTTCAACGTGGGCGAAACGATTTTATCTTTTTTTTATGTGATGAAAGTAGATAACTGAGCTCTCAGCCCACCTGATGGAAAGCAGGAACCTAGGCCCATGGACATAGTGACCAAATCGCCTATGCGCTGCCTAGTGCCTACCCTGAGGACTTAGATGGATTGCCTCTATGCCAGTAATTACACCGGCTATCTTACCCCCAAACCGAAACACAGCAGTGCGAACACTGCTATTTAGCGGCAGGTTAACGGGTAAGACGGTGGTAGCTATCCGGACGGACCCTGCACGAGGTCCTACCACCAGGTAATGTTGTAAAGCTGTCTATCTTGTGGGTGGACGTCCTACACTGCGTTTGCCAAACGAGTCAACTTTTATCGAGACAATTATTCTTTGTTTCCGTTTTTGGTCAAAGTTTTGCACAATCCGACATTTAGACTAAAATAACATTCTAGACTTCATTTTTAGTTTCGCCATGTCCGTCTGTATGTCTGTCCGTAGCATAGCTCATAGGCGCGAGACGGTTAGTAATATAAATTTGTAATTTAGTATAATATGTATACCTGACATATTATTCAGATCGACAAAGTGGTATAATAAAGTGTAAAAAAATATTCCCACAATGTCGTAACAGATGTGCTTACCATAGAAAAAATCAACTACGAAAGACTAGTTGTCACGGGATAACAAAATAAAAAAAAAATTAAGTAAAAAAATATTATTTCGTGTACATGAACCTACTAGAAATGTACAAGTTGAAGAACATTCTCAAAATTGAATTTTCCGAGAATTATTTAATAATTCTGTTGTTTTATTTATTTAAACTTTATTGCACAAAAGAAAATCTTAAAGTACAAAAGGCGAACTTAATGCCAAGGGCATTCTCTACCAGTCAACCTTAAGGCAAAGCAGAGAAGGTGGAGGCGGTGCTATCTTGGGAATCATTATCATGAGTTTTGGCATGATTAGATTGCTTGTAAAATTTAAAGTGCCGTGAACATTCTCTATAGAAGTTTTGCAACTTATGAAACTTCTCCTCGGTACATTGCTATCCCCTACTCGTAAAGTGAGGATGATTTTTTAGTTATCTGTAATCCTGCAGTCTCTTAATAAAGAATAAGGGTCACCAAAGATATTTTTTTGATAAGTCAATATTTTCGGAGATAACTTTTCCAGAATAAAAAAAATGGGTCCCCTCTCTAACTTTGGTTCCAAAAAATACGAAAAAAATCATGAAGTAGGCTTATACCTAGAACACTTTAAAATAAAACTACATATTTCGAACATGATCGGCTCAGCCGTTTTTGAATAACTACGGAACTGTACGCTGAGCGTGGCCCGACATGCATTTTGCTTGGCTGGTTTTCTTAATTGGTTAAAGTTGTGCATAATCCGACACTTAGACCATTGTTATTGTCTAAAATAACATTTTAGACTTAATTTTTAGTATTCGAAATCAGATTAGCGATCTTGAAGAGTACTTTATTATAAACACTACGCTAGGACCTTGATTTTCTAAACTAATTCTCAGTCATAAACATTTTTTGTCACGTAAAAAAATGTTATTCTCCTTTTAGGGTTCCGTAGCGAAAATGGCAAAAACGGAATACTTATAGTTTCACCATGTCCGCCTGTCCGTCTGTCCGCTACATAGTTCAGTGGCCGTTAATACTAGAATTCTGCAATTTGCTACAGGTATACATACCTACATATTGATCATGACAACAAAGTGGTACAATAAAAACTAGAAAAAAATTTTTTTCGCGTACCTCCCCAACTGGTGAAGTGGGGATGATTTTTTTATCTTATGTCATTATATAGATCTCATTAAATCATTAAATAGATCTCTTAAAAATGATAAGGGTCTTTTATAAATTGTGTCGCCCCCGTAGATCAAAAAAATATGGAAAAAAAACATGAATAGTGGGCTTATAGAGCTTTAAAATAAAACTATTTAGAATATAATCGGTCCAGCCGTTTTTGAATAACTACGGACCCTACACTGACCATGGGCTCTACATTATGCTCTTGGCCGGTTTTTTTCTTAATCAGACTATGATTCTAATAAACAGAACACCATTATTTTAATTACAAACTATGCATTGTGTATGCTTTTCGTTTCAGGCATACGAAATTATCTATAGAGAAAAAAAAAATACTATTGGATGTCATATACCAAAGAAAAACGACCAAGATCACCAACGCCCAAAATCAAATAAAAATAATTAAAAATCCACTTCAACAGATTTCTCCAAGATGACAATTCTGGTGATGGGTCATACATCAGACCGCGAATTGGTTTTTTTTTATTTTACGAAGGTAGACAACTGAGCTCTCAGCCCACCTGATAGAAAGCAGGAACTGACGCCCATGGACATAGTGATCAAAAAATCGCCTAAGCGCTGCCTACCCTGAGGACTTAGATGGATTGCCTCTATCTATGCCAGTAATTGCACCGGCTATCTTACCCCCAAATCGAAACAGCAGTGCAAACACTGCTATTTAGCGGCAGGTTAACGGATAAGACGGTGGTAGCTATCCGGGCGGACCCTGCACGAGGTCCTACCACCAGCAAAAGCATGCTGTTGTTGTATTCTGGCCATTTTTTCTGCAACTCAACATCAAACATACCTATTTTGCGTGGTCCCTACGCTGGCCCAGTACTTGTTGGGGATTTCACATACGCCCTTTAATTTCTTCGCAGAGGTGTATGCAGGTTTCCTCACGATGTTTCCCTTCAAACAATTATACCGATTTAATAAAAAAAATCGGTACACGATTCTCTCTTAAATATCGAGTACATATTAGAAAACCTTCCTTCTTTTTTTGTAGAACGATATAACATAAGTAAAACAGCTACTCATTTAATAATTATAATCTAAACCAGCTAATTTGAATTTAAATTATATAATAGCATGCATCGCTTAGTAAACGCGGAACCACAGTCAATTTGCCGTCGAAAAACATAAATCTAACAACTTTACCTAATTTGTAACTATCAACGACCAAAATATGTATACGTTTATCGCCTTATGAAAACGCATTAAAGCACAAAATTGTTCACAAATCTTTGAAGTCCATTGAATGACTTATAAGCTATAGTTTTCCAAGTGCATAGTTAAATTTGTAATAGCTCTTCCTTAAATGTTTTGTCCATATACTGACTAGATTATGTGAATTATGTACAATATTCTAGCATTTTAATAAGCTCATACGACTTCGGAATGAAGATGCCAAGGCAGACTGCATTTAACATAGTATGTGTTTAAGTCTAGACCAAAGACAAAGACTAGACTAAATAAAAAATAAATAAATCATTTTTCATCACACTTGCTGTCTAAGCGCGCCATTGCTTGCCCGCGTAGCGGGAGTAATAGAAAAGTGAAATTCCCTAGGGAGTAATAGAAATGTCAGTACGTCATTTAATAATATTATATCTTAAAACTTATTTTTTGGTTGGCAAGTGTGATGAAAAACATTGTATGCATCACGGTCGGTAAGCGGAATACTAACTCGAGTCATAAAAGACTAACACTCTCGTTAGTAATTCCGTACTTACCTCCCTTGATGCACAATGTACTATTTCATCACACTTGCTGTCTAAGCCATTGCTTGCGTGCGTAGCGGGAGTAATAGAAAAGTGAAATTCCCTAGGGAGTAATAGAAATGTCAGTACGTCATAAAATAATATTTTTCATCACACTTGCTGTCTAAGCGCGCCATTGCTTGCGCGCGTAGCGGGAGTAATAGAAAAGTGAAATTCCCTAGGGAGTAATAGAAATGTCAGTACGTCATTTAATAATATTATGTCTTTAAACTTATTTTTTGGTTGGCAAGTGTGATGAAAAACATTGTATGCATCACGGTCGGTAAGCGGAATACTAACTCGAGTCATAAAAGCCCTCCGCCTAATGGCGTCGGGCTTCTAACACTCTCGTTAGTAATTCCGTACTTACCTCCCTTGATGCACAATGTACTATTGTCTTAAAACTATTTTTTGTCCGCAAGTGTAATGAAAAACATTGTATGCATCACGGTCGATTAGCGGAATGCTAACTCGAGTCATTAAAAGCCCTCCGCCGCTTTCGTTACGCTCTCGTTAGTAATTCCGTACTTACCTCCCTTGATGCACAATATTCCGAAAAAGACAACGTTTCACATCAGTGCTATAGTGCAGACAACAACACTTCCCTTACCTTCTTTATAAATGAATATTTTGACATATACTACTAGTGTCCTTTACAGACAAAAGATTACAATTTGTAGGGACTAGATCACAAATCATTAGCCTATATTAGTTCACTGCTGGATAAAGGCCTCTCCTATTATTTATGCGTATGGACACATTAGGAAGCAAATAAATTCCCATAATGGGACACTGGTTCGCTGGGACCTCGTGCAGGGTCAGGGATAGCCACCACCGTCTTACCCGTTAACCTGCCGCTAAATAGCAGTGTTTGCACTGCTGTGTTTCGGTTTGGGGGTAAGATAGCCGGTGTAATTACTGGCATAGAGGCAATCCATCTAAGTCCTCAGGGTAGGCAGCTCATAGACGATTTTTTGATCACTATGTCCATGGGCCTCAGTTCCTGCTTCCCATCAGGCGGGCTGAGAGCTCAGTTGTCTACCATCGTCACATTAAACATATGTCGGGCTATGCTCAATATAGTAGTTATTCGAGAATGGCTGGGCCGATTATGCTCGAAATAGTTTTATTTTAAAGTAGTCTATAAGCCCACTATTCATATTTTTTGGACCCACGGATTAAAAGTTAGAGATTAATAGGAGAGGCCTAAGTCCACCAGTGGACTGAGAGAAGCTGATGATGTGTGATGGTCTTGTGAATTATTTGTTCTTGACTTTATTGGTTGAAAAGCTCAATGATTGATAATTAAATTTATTTTTTGAGATTGTTTTATACACCACCCAATCTTATTATAAGTAATTTGTTTTAGTTGGCATTTAACATTCATTAAAAAAAGAGAAAAGACATGCAACCACCAGAAAAAAGTGTAACCGGACTAATCGTCTCTGATATGCCAGACAAATGAAAAATTTGAAATTGAAAACCACCTTGTACACTCTTTTAATAGTGTATTATGATACGAGTGTGCTGATTTTATCATTACACTCAAGGCGGTATTGTGCGCGCGAGCTGTAAGCGATACTCGTGTATAAGAGCAGTGTAATGATCAAAAACACTTTTACAAAATGTTTATTGTAAATTCTTGCTTGAAGTTCACATTTTAAAATTGTATGCAATACTTTTAATTTATCGGTTACTAGCGACCCGCCCCGGCTGCGCACGGGTACTACGAGTATACATCCATAAAAACCTTCCTCTTGAATTACTCTACCTATTAAAAAGAATCTCATCATATCCGTTGCGTAGTTTTAAAGATTTAAGCGTACAAAGGGACATAGGGACAGAAAAAGTGACTTTATTTTATGCTACGTAGTGATGATAGTGATAGTGAAGTAATTACAACCAGGATGCTTAGCCAAGTTACCAATCGCTAGCGCTTAGTAGCGTATCGTAGTTTTCCCTCTCTGTCACTCTTTCGTATTAGTGCGACAAAGACAGTTAGCTGTCTTTCGCTAACGATTGACGATTAAGCGTTAGCGATTGGCAACTTGGCTAAGCACCCTGATAAGTATCTACTGCTACGAACAAATTAAACATGGAAACCGCACGCCATAATAAATTGCCTTTCAAAAACGGTCCTGAATTTTAATTGACAAGTGTCACCCCCTCTTCAATGCATCACGATAATGAATTTCAATTTCAACCTATAAAAACTTAAGCCGCCATTTCAAAACAGTTGTGATTGGTCTATAAAAGTTTTGATTGGCTATATTCACAGAACTAAGATGACAAAGAATGATTGACAACGATTAAAAGCGTAACCAAAAACGAAACGCAAGTGTGTGCGTAAATTTATCTATGTGTGGTCAGGAATAGAGTTGCCTATTAAAACAGAGCAATTATCTATCGATGTTTGACTGTTTTATCGACAACATGGTATTTTTTATCTTCGTTTTTTTGCTATAAGTTGTATAGTGCAATGTGAATTGAGGGTGTCGAATTACAAATTGCAAACGTGTCTGAACTTATTATGTGGCCTATCCCTTAAATTTAACAGAAATAATAAAAATCGTATATTATCAAAAAACTCACAAAATATCGTAAGGTCCTTCAAGTTTGTTAAATACGCATTCGTATTTAAAATCTGGGACTACGATGGCATTGTAATGTAATAGACTGATTAGTTATGTTTATCGAACGAATATCGATATTGGTCGTTCAACATTTAGTCAAGCTCTAGCGTAGCGTGACAATTTAAATTTTTACACAAAATATCCTGTAATATTAACTATTGAGATAAATTATTAGCGCACAGTGACAGGACAACTAACAATGAATGCTATAAAATGATAACTTACACGATTTATACTACTAAATTGACAAAATATCGTTTGAAAACTATCAACCGGCAAATCATATTTACCTGTGAAACGAGTGTTTGCCGTCATTTCTTAGATGGGTAATAGGGCAATCCTTTACACTACACGATACCATATCGGTTTAATTATTTGTGTAAATTTACTTCTTACTAGAATTAAATATAACATCACTTTTAAATAACAGTCTCCGTCGAAAAGGCTGATACGGCTGATATGTCACTTCGAAAATGGGTACACTTTTGGGATTGTTTTCTATCTCTTTTGCACTCGTATAATAGTCATAAGACTGGTGGCTTCCCTTTCCCACGCTTCCTTTCTCTATTAAGCGCTAGCACGGATTCTAACTTTATGGCTATATTCTATAGGTAAACATAATGTCAAAGATGTTGCGCCGAAATATACGCGGTGCGAAGGAAAGCGCTATGTCCTGCCCATCTTGGCACAATTGAATAATTGTGTTGGGGCATTTTTGAGCTGGCGTTAGACCGAGTTAGACGTCCATGTTATACAAGGTGCCCATGAGGAAAGGGAAAAATTCTAAAAGAAGCAAAAAATGTTAAATGAGTTTCGGTCAAATTTGAAAAAAAAATTTTTTTTTTAGTTTTATTTTATATTTTTGAATGCCTTAATACACAAAAAAAGGATTTCATTAATGAAACTATCGCAAAAAATGCACTTCAGAGTTTTTTTTTTAGATTTGCTAGGTAATTAAAGGTTTTTTTGTTCATTTGATGTCTGTCAATTAAGTGTGACAAGACTTAGACAACATAGTGACAAAATCGTTTCCTAAAATGCGTTTATCATAGCGTAACGGTCTAAAACGGTTTTAAGAAAAAATCGAATTTTCTCCTAAAATAGACTGAATACATAAAACTACATATGACATTTTTTTACTTCAAATTTGGTCAGAAACCCGCTGTTGAATTTTTTCCCTTTCCTCGTGGGCACCCTGTATATGGTCGAGGATCTACTGTAATTTTGTTTCTCAGACTGCCCTTGGTATGAGCTCAGTCTTATAATCAGTGCCTATACTAAAATAATATCTTACCTCTTTGGCTGCTCCCTCCGTGAGGCTACGGCTCCATTGAGGTGGAGAGGAGCGGAGATGTGCAAAATTGACCAATTACATTCTTCAAATTCAAAATTCGAAACACTGTGATGCGGTCTCATTGGCCAATTTTGCACATCTCCGCTCCTCTCCGCCTCAATGGAGCCGCAGCCTAACATTCAAAAATTGACAATCGCGATTCAGTGTGGCAATGCCACAAGCGTGATGGATACCTTTGCGCCGGGGGTGTCACGGGCGGGCTATTTGACTAGTACTTTTGCGAGGGTACTGTTTGCGACCTGTAAATTGTATGTTTTTTATAAATATTGAATGTCATTTACCAAAAAAGCGTTCAAGATCGCCAACGTCCGAGGTGGGAATCGAAATGCCGAAAGAAACGAACCTGCTCACGTTTAGGTTTTTATTAGTACAGATGTCGCTAGTGATTAGCTCCACAATACCATTGACTAAATTCGTTGTGATCGACAGAAGGTCGTCTGGTGTAATTGGAAGCACGTTGGAGCGGCAATCCAGAGGAGGAGATCTTAGCCAGACCGACCGAGTGGCCGAGGGGTACAGGCATCAGCCGCGAAAGCTGAGTACGTGGGTTCGAACCCCACCTCGGGCATAGGTGATCTTGGTCGATTTTCTTTGGTATATGACATCTCATATTTATAATTTATACAGGGCGTCCCACGGCGATGCCACATGGAGGGAAAGTACCTTAAATATCATAGATAGCGTATTTTGCTGAAAGAAGACTTCATTTTATTTTTAAGACTTAGTAAAGTTGCAATCAAAGTTTTTCAAAAAATTACTTGCTTCACCCGGAAATCGAACCAACTATAATTTTTTTACAAATTTGAACCAAACTTTTTTGGTTATTCTTTTAGTTTTAGATACTATGTTTCTTAAGGAAAATTGATATTTTTTATCCATTCTTTCGAATGACAGAATAAAGTTACGAAAAAATTTTTTTTTTGTTTTAAAGTTGGTTCGATGCCTAGAAAAAGCAAATTTTTTTATTGGATTTTTTTTAATGCAGTATTATTTAATTTTCAAAATAAAATAAAGTCTTCTTTCAGCAAAATACGCTATCTATGATATTTAAGTTACTTTCCCTCCATGTGGCATCGCCGTGGGACGCCCTGTATAGTATTAAGTAGTGTGACTACTGGGGAAAATTAAAAGTACAAATAAAATATTTAGTTAATAAATAATTTGATTTGTGTTTTCGCAATACGTTAAATAAATTATATTTCACTATATTACAGGCATAATCAAGCAAGCATGTGGAGACTCCACAGAAAACGACGACTGGCGAAAAAAGGGTTTCTACCGACCTCGTCGTAATTTTCCTAGTCAAGCACAATACGACTCACAGTTAAATCAAGCTTTTGATCCAAAAGAACCTACTCCTGACTACGCAATTTTGGGTAACGCCTTTGGCGTAAACCAGAATTATCAACAACAAAACTCGTTTGGAATCCGTTCAAGACAACCTCAATACTCATTTGGTCAGAACTCACCAAGAACGGGATTCAGCCAAAACCAAAGGTCAAATGCTTTCGGATCCAGTTTTCCACAAAATCAGCAAACTGACAATGCAAGGCAATTTGGATTTAGCAATCAAAATGCGTTTAGAAGAAAATTTTCTGAAACGGGGCAGGGTTTAGTAACAGAAGACAATGCTCAATATTCGTTTAGAGGTTTTGGTCACAATCATCAACAAAATAATTTTGATAACTTCAACGAAAATGCTTTTGGAAGCTTTGGACAGAAAATTCAGAATCAAAACTCTTTTGGCAGCATTCAGAATCAGAACACTTTCTCTAAATTTGGCTCATTAGGTTTTGAAAACCAGAATTATCAAGCTCCGGGTTATCTTCCACCAAAACCTTACCAGGGTCCTGAATATTTGCCCCCTGACCCAACTACCAGAAGGCCGTTTACCACTACAACAAAACGGACATTCTTCACTACTACAAGACCATTTTATACGACAACTACGACGAAAAGGCCATTTTATACAACTACGACTCGAAGAACATTCTATACAACTTCTACAACCAGAAGACCAACTACTACAACGAGGCGATTCATCACTACTCCAACTACAAGAAAACCAATATTTACTACAAAACCCACAACTACAACTATAAAACCAACGCCTGATGACGGAGAAGTAGTCCCTGATAGAAGAAAGAAACCACCCACTGGCGCAGTTGCACCTGCCATGGCAATGGTAGTACCACCGGAACCAGACGATGATGGTGATGAAAATTTCCCTGACACCATAGTCCCTGATAGAAGAAAGAATCCCCCCACTAGCGCAGTTGCACCAGCCATGGCTATGGTAGTACCACCAGAACCAGATGATGATGGTGATGAAGATTTTCCTGATAACCGGACCCCCCCACCTCGAGAAGGCGCTGTTGCTCCAGCGATGGCAATGGTAGTGCCACCAGAACCAGATGACGATGGTGACGAAATCATCCCTGACTTTAGAATGACGACGAAGGAAACGACACCGACAACAATAATAACAACGCCTACAACTACCATAAGAACTACCCCATCAACTACTACTTCGACTACCCCATCAACTACTACATCTACGACTACCGTGAGAACTACCCCCTCGACCACTACCTCCACTACCCCACCAACGACTACATCTACAACTCCTTCAACCACTATCCCTACAACGACTTCTACTACCCCTTCAACTACTACCTCCGCAACTACTTCTACAACTCCATCTACCACTACCTCTACAACTACTACTACTACTACCCCTTCAACCACTACATCCACAACTACTTCTACAACTCCTTCAACCACTACCTCTACAACTACTACTACCCCTTCAACTACTACTACTACCCCTTCAACCACTACCTCCACAACTACTTCTACAACTCCGTCAACAACGACTACCTCTACAACTACTTCTACAACTCCTTCAACCACCACCTCTACAACAACCCCAAGAACTACTACAACTCCAATTAAGATCACTCGAACAACTCCTGATCTCAACCGCAATTTGGAAGAAGAATCCAGCCCAACCGAAGCTACATCAACAACATTCATTCCAGTCACAAATGCAACCACACAAACACCTTACATTGGACCCGGATACTTGCCACCAGATACTACAACCACGAAAAAACCACCAGAAACTAAATGCGATCCATTGGACCCTAGAACTTGGCCCACGGAATACGAACAACAGAAATTCGGTGAATTACCTTGCGCACCTTCAAATCCTTCAAAGATACCACCAACACCAGCACCTGCTAGAGGTGAGAAAGTTCCAGAAGAACCCAAATGTGACCCTCTGGACCCTAGTACTTGGCCTTCGGAGGAAGATCAACGAGTTTTCGGGGAAAAGTCATGTGCACCAATAAGTTCAACAACCACATCTACCACAACCACCACTACCACTACTCCTTCTACAACTACTTCTACAACTCCGTCAACCACTACCTCTACAACTACTACTACTACCCCTTCAACTACTACCACTACTCCTTCTACAACTACTTCTACTACGCCTTCGACAACTACCTCTACAACTACTACCTCTACAACTACTACTACCCCATCAACTACCTCAACTACTCCTTCAACAACTCAAAGAATAAACATATACATATACCATAAATGCTTACCGCCAGACAACAAAACCGTGCACTCGCTTCCACCATCACCGGCAAGTGCGGAACCAGTACCACCCGAACCAGAATGTGATCCTTTAGACTCTAAAACATGGCCTTCAGAAATCGACCAACTCAAATACGGTGAAAAACCATGCGCTCCAAAAGGCACTACCACTGAAACACCATTCACAGGCTATTCATACCTCCCACCTAAACCTCAGGAGTGTATACCAAAGACTAGACGGAAACGGTCTACAGAAGATACGTTAAGATTAAAAGATATAAAGGGAACTCCTCGGCCGGTTTGGTATTCTGGTATATATAGGAAGATAACTGATCCGTACTACCCTATATGCGGAGGATCGATTGTTAAAGAAGATGTTGTCATATCAGGTCAGTGTTTCCTATTACTTTTATCAGAATGTTTTTGATAATTCATAATCATAAAGTATATGTCTAACTGGTTATCACTATTTGTGTTCACAACTTCGGAGAACAGAGGAAACATGTTTCCTGTTTGTAAGAAAGTTTTTACCGATGTTTGTATTATGCTTGCTTTTAACTTTAACATTGTCTCTCCTAGTGCGTGTGTTTGTAGTTTTAGTAAATAAATTGTTCAGGCTTCCATGATCTCTGAAATGCAATTCAGTTTAGGTTCTGCTGGTCAGTTTTTGACAGTTATTCTATGAAGCTGACACATCGCGAATTAGCTTAGGTCCTAAACTGAATCGCTGTAGTAGATCGTAGTAGCCCCCCAATTCTGTCCAATTTGGACAATCGTAGTAGTTATTCAGGATAATTTATTTATGTTTCCTCGAATGTTTTCAGCTGCCCATTGCTTTTGGGACGACGTGGTAGGATTGCAGCCAGCGGAGCAGTTTGCTGTAGCTGCCAGCAAAATCTATAAGCCCTGGAATGATCCTATGGACAAAAAGGCGCAGAAATCTGATGTGAGTATAGGAAAAATCAAATCCATCGGAGACCAAGGTGCGAATAGAAGACATACCCTCCAGTTTTATAGGAGTAGGTTTGGGACATGATTGGTGCGACAGTAAAGGACAATGGGCAATTTTGTGGGTGAATATCTGAGCGTTTCAACCGCCTCATTTAGGTGGCATAATTTTTGCCGAAGATTCTATTCGTTACAATGTGCTACTTTGTCATTTGAAGGAGGCACGGTACCTTATATAAATATAACATTGAGACGTTTAGAAACAATTCACCCAACTTTGCTCTAAAGTCAATACAGCTAAGAGTTACGCAGTTGAATCGATCTTTAAAATCTACTTCAAAGATGAATTATATTGCAGAACCGAGATATTCATATGAAGGGTCTACGGAAAGACCATGTCTAGTCAATTCAAATTACAGAAGGAAAAACCACCTTACTTTTAACAGAATAAGGCGTGAACTCGCCCTGATTTTTTTAAGCACTGGACATTTTTTTTCCGTGGACCCTTCATTTACATATTTATGTTACACAGCGTAAATAAAAACAATCTATCAGAAACTGGCGGTCATTTGGCCTATGTCCAGCAGTAGACGTCTTTCGGCTAAAATGAATGAATGAGCCGATTAATTTGTTTTCATTCCAACAGGTCCTGGACATAAAGATCCCAGCGCGCTTCCTCGGAGCGAAAACAAGTTTCCAAGAAGATATCGCCATCTTGAAGCTGGCTACGCCGTTCAGATATACAAAGAGCGTGAAGCCGATTTGCGTGGACTTCGAAGATACCTTCGATCGTATGCAGATGAAGGCTGGACATTATGGCACGGTGAGATACATTGTAAAATTCTGGTCGTGTGGTGACGGCAGTATGAATACATTTGTCATCACCCCAACTCTTCCCGCGGGTATTGTAAGAGTTGAATAAGGGATTGAAGTGTCACTGACCATTCTTTGATAGAAGATTGATTATGGATAGCAGCGTTATCGTAGTGGACACAGTAATACTGCGACCGTCAATCCGCTTGCCCAACATGGCGATTATTGGCATTTACATCTTAATGCGTCTATACGCATAGTTAATGAGTCATTGTCAGATTTAGGTTCTTTTCGGTAGACATACATAAAGTTAAGGAGTTCGTGAACTAATTTTGCGATAAAACAATTACTGGTACAACTAGGTTCCCCGTTCTACAAGCCTATGTAATAAAATCGTAGCATAAAACTTAACATTGGGGAAGCA
>JALPQI010021062.1:0-22656 GCA_025490895.1 Thaumatotibia leucotreta
CCGCCTATTTTAAGTGACAGGTATTGTTGGATCGAGTATAATAAGTTCGTTTTTTTTTTACTTCATGACCATGGTCACTCGACGCCATGGATATACAGTGTGTGGCCTTTAACACGGGAGAAAAATGAAATGAGTGACTCCTTAGACTATCGGCAATAATCCTGTAAAGGTCCCGGTGTTTCAAAGTGGTTAAGTTCGGAGATATTGTCATTCAAAGCTATGGACCTTTAGTACTGGATCTTGGCAGTATGATGTCGTAGCTTGTCAGTCGCAAGACATCTTGATAGTATACCAGGTACGAAGTCATAACAATAATTTTGTTTTTATTTTTACACTAATTTGTTACGGTTTTAAAAAAAAACATTTATATTTTTCAATGATTCAAAAATGATAAGTTATTGATAACTTTTAATTCAAGTAAATGAACCCATAATAATGAAAAATACATGAACAAAAAATTACATAAAAAAGTTTTTTTTTTAAATTACAATATGTGGAAATGATTGTCGATCAGCTTATTAATGTACCGTTTAAATTTTCACCCCGGTTGTAGGCCACACACTGTAGAATATGGATATGGATTTGACAACGTAATAATAATAGCAAGAACGAAAGGGATGGTCTTATGAAACTTTTTACTAGTGGAAGTGAAAAGGAACGATAATCGTCCGTCCTTATCACTGTCCCACTATTTTTTGTGTGTGTGGCACTTAGTGCTAAGTCTAAGTGCCAGACAAATGCGTTGAATACGTCACTATACGTAGTATCTTCTTAGTAGTCTGTGACTATGTCTATCCCTCTTAGTGGCACACTATGTGCGGCCCCTCGCTCGACGCATTTTGAAAATGAAAAATGTTGCCAATAAAAACATACAATTACCCTTTTATTCGGGTACTTAACTAAACTACGAGCCAAAGAGTAAAGTAATATATATGATAAAGAGAGCCCTCTTGTGGAATTTTCTTGCATGCATGGTTGAAGCGTCATCTTTAAATTCGTTCCGGAACTAATAATCATGTATACACCCATTAATATGTATACACCGTCATAGCCTGCTAATGATTACTTCCGAGTAACGAGTTATCTTGTTCTGGTTTTTAAGTTTCTCTACATTTTTAAAATATAACACACTTGTAAACCAAAACAAAATAACTCGTTACCCAAAAAAAAATTTATATATATACCTATAGGAAGAATAAAATAAAACACACATTTTATAGTTTTCATTATTTTCTATTTTTGTAAAATATAAGCGTCAATATCGCGAACAAAGCGTCTATTTCGCACAATCAATACAAAAATAACAGCATAACACAAAATTGTGCTTTTAGCACAGCACAAAATTAAAAGCGTCAATATCGCGAACAAATAAGCGTCTATTTCGCACAATTGATAATGTTTAACACAACAGAAAACAGCGGAGCAGTTAAATACACAAACTTTTACGGAGGAATAAGTTCAACTCAACGTAAAAAGCAAAGAAAACATGCTACTTGTTTACATGTGCAATGCCAAAACTCTTTCAAACTTCATCTTGACATCAACGACAAATTAGTGGTCGTTTTTTTTGTTCGATTTTATGGCATCATTAGTGGTCGTTCAATATTTCACACATAATAAAGTTTTGGTAACCTATTAATTAATAAATACTACTTTAAGTTATTAAAAATATTTATTAATTTTATACCTACCTCTAAATACCTAGTAAATTTTAATAAAATACTAAATATTTTAATAAATTTGAACAAACAGTGACATCTATTGGTAACTATTAGGGCTACACGTAGTAGTAACAGGTACGCACACACGTACGCTAAACAAAGGGTGCATGTTTGCGTGCCTATTTTCGGAACTGCAAAGCAGATGGAACCGCTATCTAAGGGAATTGACCCGTACAAAGAAAGTGTCTAGCCCCTGCTACGAGCCCCGATGCAGTAGAGTTTGTCTAGTTCGAAACAATTTTTACAAATTTTTGAATATTTTAAAAATTATCACATTATGCTAATGATAAATTGTATGAACGTTAGTCATGGTTAATGTACTACATGTTTCGTTCACCACCGTAATTCCGCGCTTATAAGCTTGACGCAAAATTCGCAGTGCATCAGGTGTACCATGTCGTCTTTAATATTAATGGCGTTCTTTACATTCATTGATTATTCACAAAATTAAAAATTGTGGAAAAAATTTAAAAAAATACCTCTCGTAAAATAGTTTTTTTTTTAATTCTGATTTATTAAATCCAATTATTTTATACCCAAAGAAACTACTTTAGTACTACTATTGAATAGTGAAGGTTTTGTCTCTAAACCTTTTCCCCCGGATGAACGGGATAATCTCGAAAAACTGTCTAACTGGACGAGAACATATATATATTATGCATCGGGGCTCGTAAACATATAACAAGTATGGCTGTCACTAAACATAATTAGCGAGTCACACATAGTATTATCATTACACTAATATCTTAAAACTGAAAAATATTGTTGCGGTAATCATAAACTTTACGAGAACGGTGTCATGAAAGCAATAATATTTGTTTTATTGCATAGACGTTCATTTCAAAAGTAATTTAAAATAAAAATAAAAACTAGTGCCTAGGTGTTGGTTTCAATTAGGTAGCAAGTAGTAATCAAATGATCTGTGTGTGTGCTTCTTTTTATCCATCCAAATAAATAATTATTTTACTTAAGCGAATGGCAGATGGATAAAAATACTTCATAAATTCACGTTTCGTTCTATGTAGTACATAGATATTTTATTTATAATGTTAAACTATGATTTCTTTTTTAATTGCATATTATATTTCGGCAAATTTAGCCATCGATTACGTACATCGTAGTGCGACACAACGTTAGAATTTGAAACATAGGTACATAGTACCTACATAATCATTGACACGTTTATGTGTTGACAATTGACAGTAAATTTTACGACAACCACACTTTACCAGACAACGTAAAAGACTTAGAGGCACGTGTTGGTATACGTGATCTAATCTACTTTTTACTATCTGTCTTACAAAAAGACAATAAAGTACTGTTTTGTCTTATTTACTCAAAAATCTTCAGTTATTCCACATTTTTCAAGCTATTGAGAAGTAAGGTTTAATGTTCTTTGATAAATGATAATGATTGCCGAATGTATTTGTCTGATAGTCTGTCTACACGCTATGTTTAAAATTTCAATGAAAGCATCAAAATAATGAAAGTAGCAAATTTTATGATGAATCACAAGTTGTAATTACGTTAGAAAATATATTTTTGAGGCTATTTTTTTCCAAAAGTGACCGTTTGTTTTATTTTTAAAATGTTTTTTCTTTATTACGGAAAACAAATATAATTTTGTTAGTTCACTATTATTTTAAGATAAGATTGCGATGCCAATAATGTCTTCAGAACAATAAATACATCAGATGCCTACAGTAATACTAGTACAAAATCATGGTGGATTAAAAAAACCTAGTTCTAATATGTATATTATTCCATAATAGTCTAGATTTGTTATTAAATTGAATCTTGTTATTAAATTCTGACGGTAAAACACTCGCCCACCTGAATAAACAGTGGTATTGATTTTTCTATACTTAGTCTAGGAAAGTAAGAACCAAACATTTCGTACTTACAGGCCGTATTTAGTATCAGCGGTGTATTTATATCACAACAATTTCTAGACCTTGGCCTCGACTCAAATTGGTGATAAATATGGCCTTTTAAAATTTGGTTAACTATTTTTAACTTTCTACGCTTCACAAAAAAGAAACTTCTGATTTACATTTTTAAGTTAAAACATGAAAAAATCATTACACAATTTTAAGGATTTTTTGATGATTACTAAGTATGCTGCGTAGTTATGCTCGGACAGACACGTCTATTTTATGCCTCTAGCTATTCATTTAAGTGTGGAGCTAAATTGATTTGTGTAATATTGTCCCGTGATATTTATTATTTATTTAATTATTTTGGAATGTATATCGACTTTCGTTCGTTTTACTATTGTAAAAGTAATAAGAATATTTATAATTGTTTATTATTGATGTAGATATCTACATAAGATTTAATGCTAATAATCAAACCTGATAAACGTAACACAATAATATCACACGATTTTGATAAAAAATATTTTACGACGGCTATGTTTAAATCAAAGGAATTCCAAAAAAGAGAATTCGACTGCATCACAATGCATGTTTTTATATCGATTTTCTGAAAAAATGACGAATTATATCCGGTTATTGCTGAATTATTTCAAGAAATTCATTGACATATCGGGATCGGCGGCCGTTAATTCTGCATACAAGTTTCCACACCCTACGTTCTGACGTTTCTGGTTTCTAAGATAAAAATAGATTATGTCATGTCTTAACTAAAAACTATTTAGGGCTGCATACTTTGGATTTTAATGAAAATATTCTTAAGCGTTGTTACAGCAAATAATAACACTATCAAAAATATTACAATAATAAACTGTTTCACGACGTCAAAAACCTTTATAGATATTCCGATTATCGATTTTAAAGTGCATCTGAGAATCTGACATCCAACTTTTTGCCCGTCGTGCTCTACAAAAAGAAAAAGAACTAAAAAAGTAACTAACCATATTAACACATAACAATAAAATTGATGACTGAGGAGGCAGTGTAATAATTGTTGCTTTCGTCAAGTCAATTAAATAGGTATAAATAATAGCCAAATTTAAACCGTTCGTTTACTAACTTTACACATATCATTATCAACAGGTCAAGAGACTAAAACAATGGATATTAGCGGAAATACACTCAACAGTCCTCAGAAAATGCAAACATTTGTATCGACATGAGGAATTGTTTACTATGTTTTACAAATTTACGAAATTGCTTTGTGGCGTAGTAATCGTTGGAGACATCCTTGGATTTAGTATGAGATTGCATTAGTTCGGAATTCAGCCGCCCGTAATGACTAATTTGTTACCAGATCAGACGTTGCGTAGTTAAGTTCCCGATAAAATGCGTAGCAACGAACCGTGTTATCGGTAAACTATGAATCACACACTGCCATTAATATTATTGTATCTGTGTCATTTGAGCTATACGCGATATTTTATGTTAATTTCATATGATATTCATAATGAAAGTGACAATTAAGTACAAGTCGTTTAAGATGTTTGCTAAATATGACTTATATTGGTAAACACGTGTCATACCTCACAGAAATTCACTAACATTCCTGTAATATTATCGCAGTAAACACTGATAATTAAACAGCACGTAATATTTCATTATCGTTTTGTAACAGGGTACCTACACAGTTCTAAATAAGAGGCTTATTTTCAAGGGTTGCTGTTCGTAGGCGCTCGGGCACGATCGTTATATTCTGTCTTACTCTTGCTCACGTATCTGTCAATCACGTCACCCTATCGGTTTTTGCATTATCTCGTGCCTCGCTTACTCGCCCACTCAGTACCTATTTTTAACTCGGACGGGACGCACGTATGTGAACCGTTAAAGAATCGGTGTTTTTATTATTGAATTAAAAAGAGAAAATAACTGTTCAATTAAATACTTTGAGAGGTTTTCAATCATGGCGAAGGTAAATGATTTACAGTTATTATTTTCATCGCTTTCCAATGAAATTTTGTGATGTGCAGTATGAAAATGTATTATTTCTGCATTGTATCATGCCACCGGTGACGTATCTTGTCTTGCGATAACTACGAAATATAGCGGATTAGATACGAAAACACTGTCAGTTATGGTTTGTGTACACAGGTAACTAAAAGTTAAACATTTAATAAGGAAATAATTTTCTTCAAAATATCTCTGTTCTGAACAACTCGGTAATATCACACAGTATTTTGAGAATTACTTTTTGTATCTTTTAGAATTAACACTAATAAAATTACAAAAGAAAAATTACATGGTTTGCAACAAAGAAATACTTTACGTGAAATAACAATATTTCTTACAAAAGGTAATATTAATGTCTTTGTCTGTCTGCATCATTAACTTATTATTTTTCTTTGAAGTCTGACTGCAAGACTTCAAAGAAAAACTAATTGTAACATTATTACGCTTCCTGTTTTTTACTTACTTTATTGTTACAATTTACAATTCCCATGTTTTCGGGAATACAATTTTAATATCCAGGCAACACTGTTATCACGTCAAATCGATAACTCTGGAAAAAAAAACGTACATGTCAATTGATAGTACAGTTTTCCTTCGGTTGTGGATATCCGTTACCGAAGTTAACCAGTTTTAATGTCTTTTACGATTAAAAACCTATTAATAAAAGTGAAACAATGCTACAAAACCTACATAGATATGACTAAAAACAGTTATTGGGTATGTTTCCTTTCATTAATTTACTAAATACGTTAATGAGGACTTGCGAAATTCTTTCATCGTTATCGCAATATTTCCGTGTTTTATTTATGCACGCAATGCGTTTTGGCCTTGTGATATAATAAAGAGTACCTCCTGCTTCGTTATTCATTGAAAACCGGCGAAAAAATATCATTTTTATTCCGTTTTTGTTTCGACCTTCAGTGATACTTTAATTTATTGAATACGTTGTGAATACTGGATTCCACGGTCATTCACTTTCCTTGTCGATACATCTTCCTACTTCCTTCACAAAAACTCCGGATATAGATCTTTTTATAGAAAAAATTCTACTGTGAAGATGTTACCTGTGTTTTAATGAAGTTTTTCAATTACTTAAAGTACCTACTTGCCTTAAGCAGTTTTTTTCATGGGGTTGTGGCACCTGTGTTAGTTAGTTTTTGCTTACAAGCATCAGCGATGCAAGTTTCAATTATAGTGACCGTTAATACAAGTTGCAAACAATGTTAACAGTTTTGGAGAAATATCTGTAGTCTGTTCTTGATGTTAACTCTAAAAGCCAAATCAACTTAAAACCAAAACTTTCATTCTCAAAAGGCCTAAAATGCAGTATTCATGAAAAGTGTATTACATTTAGTTTTTCATAAATAGTTAGCATTATTTAACTAATTTAATGCTAAAATTGATAATAAAATACAGTGCTATATGTATTCTGAGAAACTGTTGTTTTGAATTTTGATTATTGTGAACATAATACATTTTGGATATTAGATGTAATATGCCAATGTCATTTTGGTATTTAGATGTAGGTACTGAAAATAAGTTTTTTAATTCATAACTCTTCATTTGTCAGAATACAGTTCAGTTATTAAACAACTCCTGCCCCTCGCTCCCCCCTTCGATCCTGCTCAAGTTCATTTGCACAGCATTCATCTCCTACTACATAATTTACCATAATTTACCTTTGCTCTACATAATTTACCACAATTTTATTGTTTTTAATATAACTCACGGTTTCTGGGTCCTGGTCATGAATCGCGGAATAGACTGGCTTTTCACATCTACCTCACATTTTAGATAATGTCAGAAAAACTACCCTCATTGTCTATACATAACATACCTCCCCCTTTAAGAGAGTTCACACTATCACTATTTTAAGTTCACTACACTATTACCTAACTCTAATAATTAAACCTAATTCTGTGCAGTTTTAGGAAAGTTACAGTTCATCCCCGGTCTCTACATCCGCATATTCAGCAGACTCCTACTCACTGCCACTATCGGCCAGGGCTATTCTTTTATGATCAGGGGAGTCTGGGGATGCACTCTGCCTCGCACGTTTGTAGCTGCTGGTTGCGGCACTTTGTGGGTTTAGCGGTATAGCTATGTCCTGGGGTCCCGACACTCCTATTATATCAGCCCAGCGATGTGGTGACGGTATGGAGATTCGCTCATCCTCGTTATCAACATCTGCAACTTGTTCAGTTCTTTCCGGGGTCCTTTGTTTCCCCTTTCCCCCACAATCAAGCATCTGATTGATGTGACGGACCAAGGACTTATCGTTCCATTTCACTAAGTATCTGCAGATCCCCAGTCGCTTCTCAACTATTCCTTTCAACCAACGTGGTTCCCCGCAGTAGTTCCTTATGTAAACTGACTGGCCTATGTCAAACTCTCTGTGGTTTGTATCATTGTTCCTTTCTATTGCTTCTTCCCTATCCGCTTCTCTGAACGACAGAGGATTTAACCTGTCGAGTTTCGTTCTAAAACGCCTGTTATTCAGAACTTCAGCTGGAGTTTTATCATTGACACTGTTCGGCGTTGTACGTAAACCATACAGCATAGCTGGAAGTCTAGTCTCCCACGGTCCTGATTTCATTTTCTTTAATTTAGCCTTTACGGTCTGCACTGTTCTCTCCGCCTGTCCGTTGGTCGCTGGATGATAAGGAGCGGAGAACACGTGTCTAATTCCTTGGGACTCTGTATATTTACGAAAATCTTCAGACACAAAACTTCTTCCATTATCACTTACGAGTACCTCTGGGAGACCCTGTTCCGCAAAAATATCACGCAATATCCGTATTAACGTAACACTACTCATATCCGGCACAATTTTGACCTCTGGCCACTTTGAGTAGGCATCAATCACAATCAAAAAAGTCTTTCCTTGAAATGGCCCCGCATAATCCATATGTAGTCTAGACCAAGCTTTATCAGGCTTTATCCATTGATGGGTAACTTTAGGTGGCATGTTCCGATTCTCTGCACATACATTACACCTCTTTACCATATCTTCAATTTGCTTATCTATCGCCGGCCACCAAAAGTAGCTTCTCGCCATAGCCTTGGTAACCACAATGCCGTCATGATTCATATGTAGTTCTTCCAGTACCTTCGCTCGCAATTTTTCCGGTATTACAACTCGGTTTCCCCATAATATGCAGTCCTTATAAATTGAGAGCTCATCTATTTTCTGCCAGTACAACTTAAACTCTTCATCACTCTTTCCAGGCCGTCCATTACGTATCCAATATACCACTTTACTTAAACATTTATCCTTCTTTGTTAAATTAGCCACTTCTATTGCAGAGAATTCTAATTCCACCGGTGTTTCTTCTATTAATAAAACTCCTGAAAACTCGCCCTCTACCGCCTGTTTGTCTGCTGGACCTGGCCAACGACTCAGCGCATCCGCATTTCCAATTTTTTTTCCTTCCACATATTGGATCTCGTAGTCATAAGAGTTCAACAACAGGGCCCACCTTAACATTCTAGGTGAAATTATGTTCGGTATGGATCTCTTTGGGTCAAATATCCCCAACAAGGGTTTATGGTCAGTCTGTATCAATATCTTACGACCACTTATGAACTGATGAAACTTTTTTATTCCGAATATTATGGCAGCTGCTTCCTTATCTATCTGTGCATAGTTACGCTCATGTGCATCCATAGTTCTCGAGGCAAACATCACAGGTCTGACGCTCCCATCACTCATTTCGTGCTCTAATACTGCCCCCAATCCGTACTGTGAAGCGTCACACGATAAAATGAGTTTTTTCCTTACGTCATAATGTACTAAAGTATCTTTACTAGACAACATCTTCCTTAGTTTCTCGAATGCATTCTGGTGCGATGAGTCCCATTTCCATTGTCCTTGCTTGTCGAGTAATCTGTACAGTGGTTCCGAAATAGATGCTTTGTGTGGTAAAAACCGGTCATAAAAATTTATCAGTCCCAAGAAAGCTTGAAGTTCCTTTACGTTCCGCGGTGCCGGAGTTTTCTCAATCTCACGAATTTTTTCTTCGCATGGATGAATTCCCAACTCGTCTATAACAAACCCCAAAAATTGTACAGTCCTAGCTGCAAATTTACATTTATTTTTATTTACCCGTAATCCGGCCTGCTGTAACTTCTGAAGTACTGCTTCGAGTCTGGTATTATGTTCTTTTACTCCGCTGCCAGTCACCACGATGTCGTCTAACAGTACTGCCACGCCAGGAATTCCTGCTAATAATGTTGACATAAGGCGTTGAAATATCCCTGGGCAAGCTTTTACCCCGAACGGTAACCTATTCATCTTATATAATCCCTTAGGCGTATTAATAGTCAGCAAGTCCGCCGTCTGTTCATCAACCATAACTTGGGTGTACGCACGTTCTAAGTCGATCTTTGTAAATAAAACTCCCCCTTGGAGTTCTGCAAATGCTTCACTAATTGTAGGCAAAGGGTAAGTGTCAGTATCTGTCACGGCGTTGACCGTCGCCCTATAATCCCCGCACAGACGAACTTTCCCATCTGGCTTGAGAACTGGAACTATAGGCGTTGCCCATTCGGAATGAGAGGTTGGCTCTAAGACGCCTTCTGCTTCTAATCTGTCCAATTCTTTGTAAACCCGGCCTTTTATTGCGAACGGTACCGGTCTACTCTTATAAAACACTGGTTTGGCTCCTTCTTTTGGTCTGATACTAACCACAGGTCCAGTATATTTCCCTAGTCCTTCCTGAAATACCCCAGAATATTTCTGTTGTATTTCTTTTAAACAAGTAGCCAATTTATCCGTATCTATCTTTAGGTTATTTACTCCTTCCACACGCACACCCATATCCTGGAACCAATTCCGACCCATTAAACTTGGCCCATTTCCTTTAGCCACAACAATAAATAAGTTTTTTCTTATCTCCTTATATTCTACTGAAACCACAGATTTCCCCAAGATGCACAGTCTATTCTCCGTCCATGTCTTTAAGGAAATATCCACATCCTCCATTATTGGAATCTGTCCATGCCAAATCATCTTGGCGGTCTGCTCACTTATGAGACTGTAAGCGCACCCTGAGTCGACTTCCATATCTATCTTCACCCCGTTCAGCCTGACTCCCATCATGTATGCCGGTACTGTCCTATCTTGCCTCATATTATTAAGAGTAACCTCTTCATATAATCCATGGAAATCTGATTTGGGTGCCTTACCTGCTTTGCTCTTTGCTATGCAAACAGACTCAATATGCCCTGTTTTCCCACAATGATAACACTTGGACCATCTGAACCTGCATGGCCCTTTATGTGATTTGCCACATCGAAAACAAGACATCCTATCTGCTTGCTTGTCATCTTTCCTGCTAATAAACTTATTTACTTCCATTGGCAATTCTACATCGCTCACAATCTGACTGGATGGCCCTGGTACAATAATACTTGAGTCTATCCCCGCCGCCTCATGACACAAAGCAATCTCACAAGCTTGATCAAAAGTCAATGTATTCTGTTGTAACAATTTTTTCTGCACTTCTTTATCTTTTATACCACATACTAAACGATCCCTCAGTGTACGATCCAAATCTTTAAAATTGCAATCAATACTCAATTTTCTTAGTTGAGCTATGTAATCTCTCATTTTTACACCCTCCTCTTGGCACTTTGTATGAAATTTGTATGACTGGATGATTTCATTTGGTTTCGGGTGAAAATGGTTATTCAACTTGGCTACAATTGTTGTAAAGGTAACCTCACTTATTTCAGTTGGAGCTACCAATGATATAATTAGATCATACAAGTCGGGACCACACACAGCTAATAAATTTGCTCTTTTCTTACCATCATCCACAATATCACTTGCCTGTAGACAGAAAATAAACCGCTCTATGTAATTTTTCCAGCAGCCATGTGCCACATTAAACTCCCCAAACTTTATACCCATTTTGCACAATAAAAGCTACTTTTATGTGTTTTTCACTCAAATCACACAATTTAACACCTTATTTGCACACTTTTGTCCTAGTTTTCTCGTCGCCACTAATATAACTCACGGTTTCTGGGTCCTGGTCATGAATCGCGGAATAGACTGGCTTTTCACATCTACCTCACATTTTAGATAATGTCAGAAAAACTACCCTCATTGTCTATACATAACAGTTTTATTAGTCTAGGGTAATGTAATTGTAAGAGTTATTAAAATAAAATGTGGAACTATATATTGATTTAAACTTTCACGATTATCACTCATATTTTAAAGATAAACGGGTCTTAATCGTGTAAAGTTTCGTTTAATTATATCCTGATGTTTCGGGCATGACGTTACACCCGTGGTGGCAGGCAGTATTTTATTTTATATTGGTCAATTAAGATCAATGGTAACTTTACAAAGAGTCTACGATTGTAATTGGCCCGTTGTAAGAAAATATATTAGTTACTTGTGCTGTCACCCTATAGTGGTATGTAGTTAAAAACATTTTAAGAAGTGAACATTTTATTCACTGCTTTACATTTATTGCAAAAACAATAGAATACTGTTCTCCTTATCAATACTTCAGTAATTAAATGAGACGGTTTGTCTGACTCGGGCATAATTCTGTTTGTAAAATTTATACACAGATAAGATATAATCTTGCTGTCTTTCTTAGAAAATTCTAAGGAAAACATGTAAGTACACATGTTTTTGCGTACGTTGAGGCCATGTAAACAAATATTATATTCAAATCAAATCAAATTCCTTATTGTTAACGCAAGTTCAAGATGCACAGAAAACCAGTTCATACATCTTGTTAACCGACTTCAAAAAAAGGAGGAGGTTCTCAATTACAGTTTTTTTGATGTTGTATGTTGCCCGATGTCTCAGAGACGCGAGAACCGATTTAAACCGCTAAATAGTAGTGTTTGCACTGCTGTGTTTCGGTTTGGGGGTAAGATAGCTGGTGTAATTACTGTCATAGAGGCAATCCATCTAAGTTTTCAGGGTAGGCAGAGCATAGGCGAGTTTTTGGTCACTATGTCCATGGGCCTCAGTTCCTGCTTTCCATCAGGTGGGCTGAGAGCTCAGTTGTCTACCTTCGTCACATAAAAAAAGGGACACCCAATAAGCCTTAATTATAGTCAGGTTTGTAACAATTAAGCACTAAATGATGATAAGAACTTTAGTTTTGGATACAACTAGTTTATACCGGATAGGATAAAAACTATAAGTGATATTCTAATACACGCTGATCAAGCTTGAACTCTTAATCGTATGGCCGTTACAAACCTGACTGCATTGAAGGTATTTAATGTCACGGTGATTGGGTGTCCTTAAGAGTGAACATACGCTAGTACCTTATAAATATAAATTAAAAGTTGCCCTATAAAACTTATGTTTCAAACATCAAGTCATAAGGAAAATCATTCAAAAATAGATATACATATAACTATCATATAAAACACATGAAACAGTAAAATACACAATAAAAAAGACCCACTCACAAACTACGTACTACTGTTTATTATGACTCAGGTTTTTTCCCTGTAACATTTTTCCTTGTTAGTAAACAGATAAGTGTAGGTATAAGTAAGTACATTCATTTGAAATAATCAAGATAATTTCCAGGATTTGTCTGATATCGTTTGTTGGATGTCTCTGTCACACCAACGAAGGCGTTATTAGAGTGACAGAGACAAATACCCGAAATTTGCGGATTTTAGAATTAGCGGATAATTTCAACGAAAATTGTAATTTGAAGATGTGCTTACATGACATTGAGAGAAATTACACCCGTTTCAACCGATTTCTCCAAGATCCCATCATCGTGTTTTTTGTGACAATTGTAATTTTGCTTTGCAAAAAATAAGTTATTTACTGTTGATTTATTAAAGTTCCTGCACTACATTTTAATTTTGGTGGCAAACAAACGCATGGCCCTTTCGATGGTAAGCGGTAACTGTAGCCTATAGACGCCCCCGATTGTAGAAACAGTAAATTTACAATTGTAGCACTTTCCAATGTGGTGGAATTGGGGCCAGATGGGTAACAGGTGGGAATTCCCAACTTGTCTCCTCCTCCTTTATTGAAGTCAAAAATATGTTATTCCAAGCAATAACAGCTCATAATATGACAATTATTGTGACCATGAAACTTATACTAAATATAACTGCAAAGGTTACTTCAGGTCATACCTTTAGGTATATCAAGTGCATCGTCCGCCACTTGCATAAGTTATTCTTGGCGCATTCGCTCAGCTCAAGTATTCAAATGAGAAAAATACGTAGTCGCCGTCAATATTTTTTTAGTGACGAACGTAGACAACTGAGCTCTCAGCCTACCTGATGGAAAGCGGGAACTGAGGCCCATGGACATAGCGATCAGAAAATCGCCTATGCGCTGCCTACCCTGAGGACTTAGATGGATTGCCTCTATCTATGCCAGTAATTACACCGGCTATCTTACCCCCAAACCGAAGCAGTGCAAACACTGCTATTTAGCGGCAAGTTAACGGGTAAAGGTGCATTCAAACCAAAAGAGCATTCGCTGTTTTGTCCCCCGCTCTACGAAATCAACCAATCACGTTTTGTGTAACGATCGAATTTCGTAGAGTGGGGGGTTAGAATAGCGAATGTTCGTTTGATCTGAATGCACCTTAAGACGGTGGTAGCTATCCGGGCGGACCCTGCACTATTTCTTACCACCAGCAAAATAATATCCTTACTGAGTACAGCAGAAACCTTGTATCCAATAATTTCGTTAACCGTGCGAGTAACACGCGTTACTTTTTTCCTTTTAACCCACTTGAAAAAAAGGTAGTTCTCAATTCGACTGTATGTTTTTTTATGTTTGTTGCCTCATAACTTCTGACTGGGTAAACCGATTTTGATGATTCTTGTTTATTTGAAAGCTGATGCCTACCGATTGGTCCCATTTAAATTTGGTCCAGTTCTGACAATGGCATCCATGAGGAAATCCACAGAATTAGATTTGGATAGAAGAAACAAGTTCATTCATTTGTATGGCGGCCGAGCGTGTCAGATTTTGTACTGAAGTTGTTACTTGCCTATGATTTTAAATATGTCTCAGGCCCTTGAGTATTCATATTTTTTTTGTGTTGTTGCAATTAATTTTACTTAAGGAGGCATTATTAATGTTTTTGTTCACTTCAACTTACAAAATTTGACGCCCGAAAGCTGCAAGCTGCGATTATATAAAGACGGACAACTCAGTAGATTTTACTGAGTTCATTTGACACGCTAAGGATACGTTTGCTTGATCTATGGTATATATGACATCTGTGAGGAAATCATATGTCATATTTTTTTCAAATGGACGAATAACGCCAGCTGATTTCGATAATTATTTTTTTAAGCGACTTCATAGGAAACCGAGATGGTCCCGTTGACACCAAGTCGAGGTCTGGTAATGGGATCTTGGAGAAATCGGTTGAAGTCTGTTTTTAGGGTTCTGTAGTAAACAAGAAACCCTTACGGCCCGGCCACGACATGGCGACCAGCGGCGAGCGAATCCATGGGTTGAAGCGGGATGCCGATATGGGTACGAGAGGGAGCACCATAGGGAGCACGTTTTCCGCTAAACCGGTCGCCTTAGACCGATGTCGTGGCCGCGGCGTTATAGTTTCGCTATGTCCGTCTGTCCGCAGCGTACTAATTTTTTTTCGGGTACCTCAACTGGTGAAGTGGGGATGATTTTTTTTACTTGCTGTAATCCTGTAGTGGAGTGTCATTGAATAGGTCTCTTAAAATGAATAAGGGTCTTAAAAGAAAGTTTTTTTCTTAAGTTAATAGTTTAGGAGATAACCGCTTAAAAAATTGTGTCCCCTCCCCTCTAACTTTTGAACCGTAGGCCACGAATAACGAATGAGCCAAAATAAGAAAATGGCAAAAGCACAAAGTTTACCAAATATGAAATAGGCTTCACACGAAAATGGAAAATCAAGAACGAATGACGAAAGCAGAAAGGGACGAATTTAAGAACTTGACAAAAAACGACTGATTCGAGCCAGGAGTATACCAATTGAGCAGACTTGTAAATAAATATTTGTCTATGTGCTCTTCCTTTAAGCTTTGCTAAATTTACATTTCGCGTGGGTGTTCGACCTCTGACCTTTAGGATCCATCGACTTGCAGTGCTAAAAATATCTAGACTTCAAGACTAAAATTCGTATCATAAGCTGGTTTTTATACACCGTGGGCTGTTTAAGCCCGAAAGATTTTAACCACGCATTTTTGATGTAAGAACAAACAAAAAATGTTGTGTTTTGTCAATTTTGACGAAAAAAAAATTTTTTTAACCTTTTTATTTTTGAATGTATTTTAACATAAAAAGTAAATGTTATTCATAAAACTAGCACTAACAATGAGTGTTAACGTTTTTTTTACAAAAACCTTATTTTTTAAAGGTATTATTTCTCCCTTTTTGACATCTATTAATGAGGTTAGTGATAGAGACTATTCTCCATAATGGCACCAACGGTGTTAAAAGACCTTTTGTTCTGAGTACCAATTAGAAAAAATGTTTTTTTTTTTAATTGGTAATAACTCTGAAACTAGGCGATATCCAGAAAAGTTTATACGACGTTATAGTTTCTAAATATGGTGAGGAATACACTGTTAAAATCGGTCTGGTTTAAACAGCCCACGGTGTATACAATAAAGTTTACCAACCGAGCAATGCTAATTCTTAAAAAAATCATTCATTAATTGCAAAAAAATAGACAGATCAATAAGGCGTTTAATGCTAAATTTAAAAAGCCAATTCTTTTCGTTCCAGAAACTTCAGATGTGCGGGACGGAAGAGGAAATGCGTGAAGTAGCTGGCAGGATCTGTAGAAACTACCTTCATGGCGCCTGGAAGACGGTGGAACCCTCGGACCTGGACTTTAGAAGAATCAGGTTAGTTCTGTAAACTTCTAGAAACTGCACATATCTGATACTAGCAGGCAGGATCTGTAGGAACTACCTTCATGGTGAAAGACGGTGAAACCCTCGGACCTGGACTTTAGAAGAATCAGGTTAGTTCTGGAAACTTCTAGAAACTACACATGTCTGATACTAGCAGGCAAGATCTGTAGGGACTACCTTCATGGTGGAAGATGGTGGAACCCTCAGACCTGAACTTTAGACGGATCAGGTTGGTTCTAGAATCTTCTAGAAACTACAGATATGTCTGCTACCCGCGGGCAGGATCTATAGGAACTATCGGGAACTATTCATGGGGCCTGGAAGACGGTGGAACCCTCAGACCTGGACTTTAGAAGGATCATGTTAGTTCTAGAATCTTCTACAAACTACACATGTCTGATACTAGCAGGCAGGATCTGTAGGGCCAACCTTCATGGAAGACGGTGGTACCCTCGGACTTGGACTTTAGGAGGATAAGGTCAGTTCTAGAATCTTCTAGAAACTTCAGATGCGTTTGATACTAGCTGGCAGGATCTGTAGGGACAACCCTCATGGAAGGCGGTGGAACCCTCGGACATGAACTTTAGACTGATCAGGTTGGTTCTAGAATCTTCTAGAAACTACAGATGTGTCTGATACTAGCGGACAGGATCTGTAGGGACAACCTTCATGGAAGACGGTGGAACCCTCGGACCTGAACTTTAGAAGGATCAGGATAGTTCTAGAATCTTCTAGTAACTTCAGATGTGTCTGATACTAGCAGGCAGGATCTGTAGGGCCAACCTTCATGAAAGGCGGTGGAACCCTCGGACCTGGACTTTAGACGGAACAGGTTGGTTCTAGAATCCTCTAAAAACTACAGATATGTCTGATACCCGCGGGCAGGATCTATAGGAACTATTGGGAACTATTCATGGCGCCTGGAAGACGGTGGAACCCTCAGACCTGGACTTTAGGAGGATCAGGTTGGTTCTAGAATCTTCTAGAAACTACAGATGTGTCTGATACTAGCAGGCAGGATCTGTAGGGCCAACCTTCATGAAAGGCGGTGGAACCCTCGGACCTGGACTTTAGACGGATCAGGTTGGTTCTAGAATCCTCTAAAAACTACAGATATGTCTGATACCCGCGGGCAGGATCTATAGGAACTATTGGGAACTATTCATGGCGCCTGGAAGGCGGTGGAACCCTCAGACCTGGACTTTAGGAGGATCAGGTTGGTTCTAGAATCTTCTAGAAACTACAGATGTGTCTGATACTAGCTGACAGAATCTGGGACTCCTTCTAAGGAGCCTTGAAGACTTCTAAAATCTACCAGAAACTACAGGTGTATCTGACAGCAGCTTTATTAGTGGAGTAGACACACTATTGCGATCGCCAACTCGCTTGCCCAGTGTGGCGATTATAGGCATTTACCTAATGCGTCCATACGCTTAGGTAATAGGAGAGGCCTTTGTTCAGCAGTGGACTGATTATAGGTGATGTGACCTGATAGAAAAAAACCGCGTAAAGTATCAGGACCCAATCATAGACATATTCCAAGGAGTCTGGAGAATGGTGGAACTCTCAGACCTGGACTTTATGAGTATCATGGTAGGTCTAGAATCTTCCAGAAAATATAGAGGTGTCACACGCCTAGCTATCATCATCATCATCATATCGACCGAAAGACGTCCACTGCTGAACATAGGCCTCCCCCAAAGATTGCCACAATGACCGGTCCTGTGCCACCCGTATCCAGCGGACTCCTGCAACTCCTGTAACCGAAATAGCTCTCCGAATTTCTAAACGGAAGGGGCACATTGCGCGCAGAACCGATGGCCGTTGGGGCGGGAAGGTTCTCGAATGGCGGCCACGTACCGGATGGCGCAGCGTGGGTAGGCCCCCACAAGGTGGACTGATGACCACCTAGCTATAATATGTACTAAAATACTGTTAGATACAATTATCACGGTATCTTAGTCTTCTTCTCAGTCGGACCCTCTTTTGCTGAGTGGTCGTGATTATAGACTCATCATCATCTTCAGCCTATGATAGTCGAATGCTGGACGTAAGCCTCTCCTATTAACTATGCGTATAGATGCATTAGGAGGTAAATGCCCATAATCGCCACGCTGGGCAAGCGGATTGGCGATCGCAGTAATGTGTCCACTATGATGACGCTGCTGCCCATCATCAATCCCTTAGTCGACTCTTACGACACTTGCAGGAGGTGTTGGGGTGGTGACAAATGTATTCTTACTGCCGTCACCACACTGTCAATGGACTGGATTATGGACTGCTTTGTCAGATCTTGGTCGCTGCTTTCGCAATTTGTCTCCACTTGTCTGTGGTATTTCGGGATCACCTTGCTACAGGACACTGTGACTGATTTCATGAGGTCTAGCCATCTTGACCTTGCACACATCCCTACAGGGGGAACGATATGAAATGTTCCCAATTTCAAAGGACTCCCATTTTTAAGTTGCAACAATTTATTACTATAAGTAAGAAAAAAACAAGAGATAAAATAATACATTTTGTATTAAATTTACTTTTAGTCAATATGACTACCTTTTGCCTTGACTATGGTCTTCAAATGGTAAATAAATTTTGCTCGCAGCACGTTTGTGATCTAGGGTATTGTGCCAGTGAAATACGATCGCTTTCTTGATTGCATTTATACTAGTATGTTTAATTGCTCTCACCTTTCTCTTCAAAATAGACCAGAAAAAAAGTCCGATTCTCACTGCACTGGAGTGAGTTTTGGACTTGGTTTTTAAGAGCTTTATAAGCCGAAGCTCAATCTCGTTCTTATGTTTGCGGTCTATAACCCAAATGTTTGCGTGCGTAAGACTTCAATGCGGTATCCAAAACATATTTCCGATAATAAGCCGCTATTACTTTGACACCAGACTTAATAAAATCTACTTGGTAACACTTCATATCGTTCACCCTGTATATTACTAAACGTTCCATTGAATTAACTTTCCGAGTGACGTGTCCGAAAAAAATCAGCTCAACAATCCACGCGTCATTGTTTTATTCGAAGTTCTTTCAATATGGAAACATTAGTTACATGTGCGGTCCAGTTTGGCCACGTGTGTGACCTTTATTCGATCTCACAGAAAAACCTCGCTAAACCATCGCCCTTGGAGTGACAGTTTTATTTGTCTTGAAGTATATGGTTTTGTATTGAATACGCCAACTTTGTAGTAGTAAAAACGGCTTAAAACCTAAACAATATGTTTCATGCCAAATCGGCCTCATGAATAAACGATTCAGATCGATACAGCAAAAACTGTAGCCTTGAGAACGCGAAGTGGCTTGCAACGATACCGCCTTTGTTTACTATCGGGAACATTATACTCTAATGGACGTCTCGTCTCCGCCAAGCTCGCGAATCGTACATTACTAATGCCACATGTTAGTACAGAAAAACGTCTCGATCGCGTTGACGTTTTCATCGTCATTTGTATGAAAAACGTATAAGTTATTACTGCTGTACACTTACTCAATCCATTCGCGCCAGCTTTCGTGAATTCACTTGAGGGCCTAGTGTAGGTAACTAGGCCCTCAAGTGAATTCACGAAAGCTGGCGCGAATGGATTGAGTAAGTGACAGAAAGTATCTATGTGTGTATCAAAATGACAGTAGATACAGGTTGGTATAGGACGACAGGATACACACAATGATAGGTAACCGTTATAATGGCGGAACCAGATCCTGAATTCGATCGATTCATATTGCATTATTTAGTACTGAATTTGTACTATTTGGTACCTGTTGTAAAAAAAATTGTACCTCTTCTATTTCAAAATTATACTTCAAACAGTGTGGTCCCGCCATTATAACGTTATAATGGCGGAACCAGATCCTGAATTCGATCGATTCATATTGCAATATTTTGTACTGAATTTGTACTATTTGGTACCTGTTGTAAAAAAAATTGTACCTCTTCCATTTCAAAATTATACTTCAAATAGTCTGGTCCCGCCATTATAACGTTATAATGGCGGAACCAGGTCCTGAATTCTGTCCATATTCTGTCAATTCATATTGCATTATTTTGTACCAAATTTGTACTATTTGGTACCTCTTTGGTAAAAAATTAGTACCTCTTCCATTTCAAAATTATATTTGTAATAGTCTGGATTCTCCAGACTGATTGAATATAACTTTGAAATAGAAGAGGTACAATTTTTTTTACAACAGGTACCAAATAGTACAAATTCCGTACTAAATAATGCAATATGAATCGATCGAATTCAGGATCTGGTCCCGCCATTATAACGGTTACCAATGATAGATGTCATTATTTCATTCATTCCACTCGTGCCAGCTTTAGTGAACTTACCTGTACCTAAGTGGCTGTAAACTTTTATATAAAAATATAATATCTGAGATTAAATATATATTCTTAAAACTGTCATTTTAAATCGAATACATCTAGCAATTTTTAAAGAGCGAAAGTTTTACCTAATAAGATAAGATGAACTGTTTTCCGTTATTTTGGTATAGGTACATACCTATCTCATAACCGTTCATAACTACAAAATATGTCAAAGAATCTGTCTAGCACATCACATCTTATCATCAGCCTATCTCAGTCCACTGCTGGGCATAGGATTCTCCTATTAATTAGTGTATAGACGCATTAGGAGGTAAATGCTTATAATCGCCACGCTGGGTGAGCCGATTGGCGATCGCAGTAATGACTGCTGCCCATCATCAATATTCTATCAAAGAATGGTCAGTGAATCTTCAATCCCTTAGTCTTTCCTCTATTCTATTCTATTCTATTCTATTCCTTAGTCGACTCTTACGGCACCCGCGGGAAGAGTTTGGGTGGTGACAAACGTATTCTTACTACCGTTACCACACGGCAAAGTCTAGCATAATAGCATTGAAATTGTAATCTAAAGATACGAGAATATAAAATTCTTTTTAAGCATTCCTTTTGCACCTCAATTCGTGTCTTTAGGACAGACATCCATTGGGTTCAATATTCTTGTTTTATAAACAAAAATGATTCGCGAATATGTACGCAACGCAGTACTACACGACTAGGAATTTATCTTTTAAAACATGTAACGATTACGACAGTAAGGGCCTTATCACACTTGCGATTTACAAGCGATTTGAAAGCGAAGCGTACGCGCGGCGTGTTCGTCGCGTGCCCGTAACCGATTCGACGCGAGTGCGTCGCGATTTTGCCGCGATCTCGTAACGAATACGCTGCTCAGCCGTCAGTAAATCGTTCAAAGTGATCTGAGTCTTGGATAGTCACTAATAAGATTTATTATTACATAATGGATACCAACTCTTGACGCGGCAAACTCGGTGCGCAGTCGCGGCGTATTCGTCACGCGGTCGCGGCGTAATCGCGTCACCATCTCGGCGAATTGGTTGCGGGCACGCGACGAACACACCGCGCGTACGCTTCGCTTTCAAATCGCTTGTAAATCGCAAGTGTGATAAGGCCTTAAGAATACCTTTGTCACCAGTAACCACCCCAACTCTTCCTCCGGGTGTCGTAAGAGTCGACTAAGGGATTCAATTATCACTGACCAAGTGATCATTCATTTATTGGTAGCAGCATCATAGTGGACGATTATAGGTATTACCTCCTAATGCGTCCATACGCATAATATGTATTAGGAGAGACCTATCGGGTAATGCGACGTGAAATATACATACGACCAGACATCGGAATACTGGTAGCATTTTTGAGCTCTCATAGGGACTTCTCGTTTATCGACTATCGATTATGCATATGTACATATATCGATAAGTGCAGAATACAATGTTAAATAATTATGATGATTACAAATATAAGTAAACTACAGGCGGTGTTATAGCTAATGAGCGATCTCTTATGCCCTTGTTATGTCTTGTGACCTTTGGATACCATTTGCATTTATCGATATACATACGTATAATCGGTAGTCGATAAACGAGAAGTCCCTATGACAGCATAAAAATGCTACCAGAATTCCGATGTATGCATTCGACTACCCAAGAAAAATCTCTTGCCTCCATTTCGTATCGAAACTAATTTCTTAATAACTTTTTACTTAAACCTATTTGGAATCTTCCAAGATGACTTCAGTAATCATTATAACACAGAAAAACACATTGGAGTATACCATTTCTTTTTGCAAGGTTTCATAGCGTTAGACCTTGAAATGGTCAAATAA